>JADRCH010000065.1:7660068-7726055 GCA_019843965.1 Rhynchomys soricoides | reverse complement strand
GGAGGTATGGCCTTCTTGGAAGAAGTGTGTCACTGTGGATATGGGCTTTATTGTCTCTTGTGCTTAAGCTCTGCCCATTGTGGATTTTCAGTCTCCTCCTGGCTACCTTCCTATGAACATGTAGAACTCTCAGCTCCACCATCACCTTGTCTGCCCACGTGCTGCCATGTTTCCCACCATGATGATAATGGACTAAACCTCTGAAACTGTAAGCCAACCCCAGTCAGATATTTTCCTTTATAAAAGTTGCCTTGGTCCTGGTGTCTCTTCACAACAATGAAACCCTAAGACAGTCAGGTCATCTCAAAGATGAGGAGAAATGCCCCTGATTTTATGAGAAAATGAAGATGCAAGTACCACTAGGTGGTAGACTAAAAATTCTAAGATCAATGACATTTTTATGCAGCTTCATGAAAATAGTAATAAGCTTTTGATATAAAAATATAACTGGAAGTATCATCTAAACTTCATTCTGTTTAGAGAAAAATGCTGTATTATTTAGAAAAACTCTAATCAAAAACATCAGTAACAACAAGCAGATTCTGAGATAGATCTTCACTATTAAACATTACTCTTTATGTAAAAGAATAGGAATTCTTAAAGAAATTATACCTGGTCAAGCAATTTTAATTTTTTTTTTAAATTATATATGTTGCAAATTGGAGTGCTTTAAAGAAATACATAAGTCATTTCTAGGAAGACTTTGTGGGCACTTTGGAAGAAATGGAAATTGCTTTAGACTAATTGATACTGAAAACATTGAGGACAATAAAATACTTGCAAACAAAATAAAAAATACATTAATACAATTATCTACCATGATCAACTAGGCTTCATCCAAGAGCTGCATGGATAATTCAATATATGTAAATTGACAAATATAATCATATAAACTATATAAACAAATTAAAAGACAAAAGCTACTACATCATCTCATTAGATCCAGAAATGTCTTGTGAAAAAATTCATGATAAAACTCCTGGGGAAAGAAGAAATACAAGGTTATATCTAAATATACTTAAGGTGATTACAGCAAGCCAACATCTATTTAAATGGAGCACAAAGAATTTCCACTAAAACAAGGAACAAGAAAAAGATGCCTACTCTCTCCATACGTATTCAATATAGTAGTTGAGGTCTTAGCTATAGCAATAAAACAACTGACAGAGCAAAAGATCAAGGAGATACATATAGAATAAAAGTCAAATTGTCTTTATTATAGAAGATATGGTTGTATACATAAATTATCCTAAACACTAAACCAGAAATCTTCTACAGCTGATAAACACTTGCAACAAAGTAGCACAATACAAAATTCTCTCTTTCTCTCTCTCTGTCTCTCTCTCCCTCTCTCTCTCTTTCTCTCTCTCTGTCTGTCACACACACATACACACACACAAACACACACACACACGCACACAAACAAATATCTACAGACTTCCTATATACAAATGACAAAAGGACTAAGAAAGAAATCAGGAAAGTAACACCTTTCACAAAAACCTCAAATAATATAAAATATCTTGGGTGTAACTCTACCCAAGCAAAAGAAATGTTTGTATGACCAACCTGTAACCAAATCAACTTGGGATCCATCCCATGGGCAGGCACCAAACTCTGACACTATTACTTATGCTCTGTTGTGTGTATAGCCAGGAGCCTAACATAGCTGTCCTCTGAGAGACTCAACCAGCAGCTGACTGAGACAGATGCAGATACTCACAGCCAAGCATTGGACTGAAGTCAGAGACTCCTATGAAAGAGTGAGGGGAATGGTTGGTGGAACTGAACAGGATGGCAACCCCATAGGAAGACTAACAGTCTCAACAAACCTGGACCCTTGGGAGCTCCCAGAGAATAAAATACCAGCAAAAGAGCATATATGGACTGGTCTGAGGCTCCAGGCACATATGTAGCAGAAGACTGGCTGCCTTGTCTGGAAATGATGTGCCTAATCCTGAGACTTGATGCCCCAAGGAGGGGAGATGCCCAGGAGGGGGGCAGGAAAGAATACCCATTTAGAGGTGAAGAGGAGGGAAAATGGGGGATGAACTCTGGGGGAGGGGTGGACTGAGAGGAGGGGCAACATTGGAGATGTAAATAAAATAAATAAATAATAATACATTTAAAAATAATACAAAAAAATTTAAATGACATTGAAGAAAATAGCAGAAGATGGAAAGATCTCTCATGCTCAGGGATCTGTAGGATTAATAGAGTAAAAATGGTTGACTTACCAAAAGCAATTTGGAGATTCAATGTAATTCCCATCAAAACTCAATTACAATTGTTCACACATCTTAAAAGGACAATTCTCAGCTTCATATGGAAACATACACACACACACATGATAGCTAAAAACAATTCTGAATATTAGAAGAACTTTTGGAGATATCACTATTCTCAATCTCAAGTTGTACTACACAATTACAGTAATAAAACTATCATGACATTGGCCCAAAACCAGAAATGTTCATCAATGGAATCAAATGGAAGATCCAGACATAAGTCTGTATACTTGATTTTTGACAAGAATATAGAAATCCATACTAGAAAAAAAAAAGATAGATAGAATCTTCAACAATAAACCAGATGTACTTAATGTGATAGAAAGTGAAGTAAGAAGTAATTTTGAATTTTTTGACTCAGGAAAAGACTTTCTGTTGAACAGGACACTTATAGCAGAGACACTAAGGCCAACAGTGTCATGAAACTGAAAAGCTTCTGTACGGCAAGAGTTCATTCATAATAATAGGAAGGCTACAGAATGGGAAAATATCATTACTAATTACATATCTGATAAAGGGCTTAGATATAACATATGTGAAAGACATCAAAAAAACAAATGCCCCAGTTTTTTTAAAAAAACAAAAAAATGGAAAATAGCTCTGAATAGAAAGAACCTACAGATTGCTTTTGGTAAGATGAAATACAAATACACTTAAGATGTTCAATATCTTCAGTGATCAGAGAAACCCAAAACTACTTTAAGATACTGCCTTATACCAGACCAAATAGCCAACATTAATGAAATACATGACAGCTCATGCTGGCAAGATCACCACTCACTCATTGCTGGTGAGACTGCAAAGTTGTTCAACCACTGTGGAAATCAGTGCAGTGATACTCAGGAAGCTAGAAGTAGATACATCCACTCAGATATCTAGTAATTCCACTCTTCAGAACATATTCAAAAGAATCCATATCTAACTACAGAGATAATTTATCATCATTAATTCTCTATTCATAGTAGCCAGAAATTGGAAACAACTTGGATGTCAATAGGCAGATGAATTAATAGTTGGAACGTAGTAAATTTACACAATGAAAAAGTATTTAGTTATTTTAAAATTAAAATGATAAAATTTGAAAGTGCATAGATAAAGCTAGAAAAAAAAATCATCTTGAAAGTGGTAACCCAAACCACAAAGAACAAATGTAGTACATATTCTCTAAAATTGGAGGTTAGTCTTTATGTCTTCAATAAGCATGCTACTCCTTGTATAATCACAGAAGTTAGATATAGAGAAAATGACTAGGAGTGACGCAAAAATTTGTTATGATAGGAGAAAATAGAAAATAATGTTAAGGAGAGACAGGGCGATGAGACTGAGTGAATGGATTAAATGGAGAGCTGAGAAAAGAGAGGGTAAAAGAGGAAATGTGGGTAAGTACAGCAAATAATAAGGACCATTTGAGGGGTCCCATAGAAACCTACTACAGCAGAATCTTTTATGCATACATACGTGTGTGTGTGTATGTGTGTGTGTGCACGTGTGTGTGTGTTTGATCTAAGTTATATCACCAAATAACTATCTCAGAGCTCTACCTGTACCCCTCTCAACACCAAATGAAGCACCAGGGAAAGGAATGGATTATATGTAATTGAGTTGGTGGTCAAAAGTGCCCTATGGAAACCCACAAACAACTCAGGCTATTTCCAAGGCTATTGGTTGTTCTCTACAAACTCAAGGCAAGACCTTGTTGCTGAAGACAATACCTATATAACTCATTGAACGCAGAGAGGTTGTTGATCCTACCTAGAGCCTTCACCCATGCTGAGTATTATTAAGGTACTAGAAGGTACTCTGGAAGCTACTAGAGGAAAAAAGTTAACACCAACCCAGCTTCAAATCCTCGTATCTCCAATTATGACATGTCTGCTTGAGATAGGGTTCTAATAGTGGCACAAAAGTTGTAGGAGTATCTAACAATTATCTTATTGGAAGTAAGATCCAGTCCATAAATGGAATTCATACCTAACATTGCTTGCCTTGAGACTACATAGTCAGCGGTCCTGGAAGAAAACCAGTAGAAGTATTTCTACTGTTTCTTTAGAAGAACAGTAGAAATAAAGTGATTCCTAATAACATTCTGCTGTGCTCATAGATTAGGGTCCTGTTCAACCATCATCTGAGAAGTATCCTCCTCCTATTGATGGAAAAAATATGGAGACCCACAAATTAAAGAAAAAAAGTGAGAGAATACTCAGTTTTAAAATAGAATGTCTTCAACAAACTCTTTCCCTCACAGCTCAAGGAACTATGTGTCTGAAGGGAAAAATTGTAAGAGCCAATGGGGATTGAAGACACTAAGGAAACAAGGCCTTCTAAAAAAGAATGAAATATATGAACTCAGAGAGACTGTGGCAGCAGGTGCAGGGCTTTCATAGTTCCCAGCCAGAGTAAGTGCCAGCATTAAAAGAGGAAGTGGACATGAGCCCCCATCCCTAATCCAGAACCTATCTGCACTAACCCAGAAGCAATTGACAACTTCTTACAAAGGAAAAGTTACTTTCTACACTGCAGTCTTGCTGGTATTCCAAAAACACTTATGGAAAGCTCCATGTCCAACAGTAAATGGCCAGCACAAAATTAATTCAGTGATATTTTGCTTTGTTTTATAATTCTTTGTCTGGGCATTTTTACCTTACTCTTTTTTTGCTTATCCATCCTGGGTCCGATTTTGTGTTTTTATGGTGTGTGTGTGTGTGTGTGTGTGTGTGTGTGTGTGTGTTTTACTGGTTTTTTTTTTTCCTTTTCTTTTCTCTGTTAGATTGTTTTCTTTTTTTCCCACCTTTGTCCCCTTAAATTGTTTTCTGAAGGAAGAGAGAAAGAATTTGTGTTGTTGGATTAGTGGAGAGATAGAGAGGATCTAGGAGGACAGCAGATAGGAGAAGCCATGATCAGAATATACTGTACAATAAAATTGTTTTCAAAAATTTTAAGATATTGAAGGGAAAAAATACCCTGAGAAATAGTTAAGAAACTAGAGACAAATAGGAAACAATTTGACTTCTCCGAGGTTGGCTATATGATACTTAACTTTGAAAAATGATAAAAAAAACTTTAAGAAAAAAAAAAACATTTAATTTTACAACATGAAGAACCAAATTCCTTGTCCCTTATTTAAAAATATCTTAATAAAAGATTTCTATCAAGGATATACTATACAAAATTTCTCATATTTAAGAATCAAACATTGTTTGATCACAAACTTCTACACTATATTATTATCAAGTAATATAGGATATCTTTGTTCTTTTTTTAACTGCTCCTTTTAAACTAGATGGAGAAGAGGTAGATTTTCATATACATTTTTCATGCTCTCTTCACTTTGGTTAGTTCTACCTCCCATTTGTCTAGCAACTCACCTTCTCCCATACTATCTATGTTTGAAACTCTCCACCACTAATAATTCCCCTCTACTCTTTTATATTATTTTATATTATTTACATTATACTAGTTGTAATTCTTCAAAGATGCCCCCTATGTTCCATTCCTATTCTTCTGGCTTTTAAAGATGCTCCAAAGTAAATATAAAGCATTAGTATCTGACTTTTGGATCCATATATGAAAAAGAATATGTGAGATTTATCTATTTGCACATTGATTTTCAATATACTTCTCCCATGTCCATTTAATTACCTGTATATTTCATAATTTTATTTTTCTTTCAGCTGAATAGAATTCTATTATGTGTGTATATCATATTTTCATTGTCCATTCTTTTGTTTATGGCCATCTTGGCCGATTCCATTTCCAGGCTAGTGGTCATAGAGCAGCAATAAATATATTTGCACAGATATCTCTGAAGAAGAAAATATGGCCCTTTCAATATATGTCAAGGAATAATATAACTGGGTAATATTGTATATCTACTTCATTCATTATGAGGAATCTACACATTAAATTTTGTACTGGATATAGCAATTTATACTCACACCAATAATAAATAAGGTTTCCCTTTTCCTTCAGTCTTCACGGTATCTGCTAGCATATAACTTTCTTCATAATAGCTACTGTGAATGGCATGAGAAGTAAATTCAAAGTAGTTTAAATTTGTATTTTCTTGATTGTTGTGATGGCTAATCTTGGTTATTAACTTGACCACATCTGGAATTAACTAAAACCTAAGCCCATTGGGCACACATGTGAGAGATTCTTTATTTGATCATTTGAAGTGAAAAAACTTATGCTAAATCTGTATTATTTAAAGTTAGAACAAACACCCTAAATTTGGACCACACTTTCTGGTGACAAAAAAAAAAAAAAAAAAAACATAGAAAAAGAAAATTTTTTGCCTGCTTGCCTACATTCTCACTTGAAAAGTTCATCTACTCCACTGTTGAGACATTTCTTATGTGGTATTAGAATCTGTTTCTTTGCTATTCTAACATATACAGAAGACCAGTTGAGTCTTGTAGACTGAATAACTATCAGATTATTGGCCTTTCTGTTCAGAGAGAGACATTGTTAGGCTTGCAAGACCACTGCCTGTAAATGTATAGATAGATAGATAGATAGATAGATAGATAGATAGATAGATAGATAGACAAGTTTCAACTGAACTGGAAGCTTCTCCCTGAATGTTAACATTTTATTCCCATAACAGGCTATGCACAATGTTGAGTGAGCTTAGGTTTCAAAGGTATTACGAAACTGTAAACCTTGTGACCTACAACAAAGACCTCAACAACGTGTTCCTATTGGTGCACTAGCAGCACAGATGTTATGGGAGTAACCAATTGATCTCAGGTTTGATTTGGCACCTCTTCCTCATAAAAGAATACATACCTGACATAGTAAACCTAGAATAAAAAAAAAAGCATTGATTGAAATACTTATGGTTGAAACATAAAAATGTTTGCAATAGTTTGATTCACAAATTCCAAAATTAAATGAGAAAAAATAATTTAAAACGACTACTGGCAAATAACTGTGTGTTTGTGTGTGTGTGTTCAGTCGAGGTCAATTGACCAGGTAACTTCAACCCTGTGGATAAATAAGATGATGAGACTTCTCTATTTCACTTATTCATAGCAAAATCTTAGAAAACATCACTAACACTCTCTCTGCTCTGTTCTCTTACACTACTTTTCTAATGCATCAGGATATCATGCCACTTTTAAAATCAAAATATATTCAGAATCACATTGCTCTACTCATGTCCAAGTTATTTTATACTAATGCTTTTTTTAGGTGAAGATCTGAAGGTTGCATATATTAATCCTTCCCATGCACTATTAGTCAATATTTTCATAAACTCACAACTAGCTATTAGGATGAATAGGGAGACCAACTACATTGCTTTTTGATAAGGAATCTCATTAAAATTTAGTCCAGTGTAGAAGCTCCTGAGTCTTTCTAAAAGAGGGCAGTAAAAGCAAATATATACTGTGAGCAATTAGAATTAGCAATTCTCCCAGTTATCCATTCTTGTCATATAAACCTTCATGTATTTACTTCATCCAGCCCCTATTTCCAGAATTCTGTGATGTGCTTTTATTTATATTGTATATGAATTTGGTTATTCAAAGGTAAGAACTTTTAAGTAAATGTGGTGATATTTGATCTCCCCCTTCCTAGGGTTTAAACATCTGGAATAATATAACCATAATAAATAAGAGTCGAGGAAATGGAAAGCAGGGAAAATGTAGAGTCCTGTATTGGAGAGTAGTTATAAAAGCCTGGTTGCTTAAACTGCAGAGGCCTCTCCAATTGCAGGCCAAGTTTCTTGCTTTACTCAGTTGGGTCTACCAGTTTGTGCATTCTTATATATCTCCATGAATATTCTCCATGGCTCTCATTTCACTGCCTTGGTCATCCTTGCACTTTATCCTGTGTGACCAAACAAGAAGATGAATTGGAGCATGTTCCACCTTTGGAGCAAGACAGTCTTCTCACCTTCTTTGGTTCAGTGAAATATTAAAGGTCAAGAGCTTCTCACTAACCAATGTCTATACTAGGATAAATTCTCCTTTGTTATCATTCTTTTGGTGTCCTCTATGTGAAGACTAGCAAATTTTGTTTGTTTGTTTGTTTGTTTCAGATTTAATTTTACCTATGTATCTTATGTATATCTCTATGTATGCCACATGTGTGCACATACCTGCAGAGTCAAAAGAAGCTGTTGGGTCCTCCAGACCTAGAGTTATAGACAGTTGTGAACTATCTGACATGAGTGCTCAAAAGAGAGCTAAGGTTTAAAGAAGAGCAAGCTCTTATTTGCATTTGTTTTCTTCCTATGCTTACTTACTGACAGTTGAGAAGCAGCCACTACAGAATCATGTTGAGTCACATTAACTGAGTTTTCAGGAGGAGAAGCACATTGCTTGCCTTCAAGCTATGGCACAGCAACATTCCTGAACATTCTGCCACAGCTTACTGGCATTTGTCAGTTTTCCAACTCACAATATTTATGAATTTCTCCATCTGCTACTTGGTCCATGTTACATATAATCCCATATTTTCATAAATTATCCCACTTACAGACACCATCTTTGTCTTCCAAGAAATATATGTAGTCTATCTGGATAGGTTTCCAAGCTTTCACTCAGTTGTTACCATTTACTCGGCTAGCAGAGAGGAGAAATGGGTCAGGGTAAGTTAAAGATCCCTGTTCCTGCTCACAAAGCATCACAGAGCTCTAGTCAACCACACAACTCCATGTTTACTCACAGTAACAAGAGAATGAACTTCAGTGCACTTGCGTAGTCACCTAAATGTCTAGATTCTGTGAGTCAAGTGAAGGGGTTATCTTTACCACAGTTGCCTCCCTCTCCATAGCTCTACCAAACAGAGATATTATCTGTCAAGATTTAGCAGTATATCATCTTTATTTCTATGGATTTTTAGGAACCACCTGTGTTCAACGTTTATGAAACATTATTCTCTGATGAAGTTATGGCCAGCCTTGCAAAGAGAGAAGGATAAAAGACTCCAGTAAATATGTTTTGAGCACAATGTATAAAGAACCAAAATAGCATTAAAAGAGGGACATATGAATATATAAGACATCTGCATGGAAAATAAACACATAAAGAATTGTTCACTATTACTAAGCACCATGAAATTGCATCTCAAACCCAGAATGATATTATCCTCACCAGTTAGAATCTCTATCAAAATCAAATCTAGCAAGGCATGATGAAAATACGAGGAACTCATACACTCATGGTGTGAGTGTAGATTAGTGCAGCTAATATAGAAGTGCTTTGCAGATCACTATGAAATACTTTTAGATGCATAAATACTACCTTATCTCCAAAAGAGATGAAAAGGTTCTATCAACACAAAAATCAAACACCTTGTGTTTATATAAGTACTGTTAGTAATGGCTAAAATACAGAAGCAATCCAAACTTCTATCAATAAAGGGATAGATGAATAAGAAGCATTTATCTATCTATCTATCTATCTATCTATCTATCTATCTCTTACACACACACAGACACATACACACACATACACACACACACACACACACACACACACACATGCTATAGTGTTCATCAGTAAGCAGGATGAAGTGCTGTCATGTGCAGCAGCACAGATGGAACTAGAAATCACTGTTAAACAACATAAACCAGATAAAGAAAGTCAAATACCATATGTATTCATTTACTGAAGAAACAAGAAAGTCAATCCTACTATAGACTGGATTATAACAGAGGTCAACAGAAACTGAGAAAATAGAGAAGAAAAGGGACAGAATATAGGAGGGTCACCAGAACACCGGTAGAGACTGCAAATTAGATCTGGTCAAAAATAGATTTTCCCAGTAAAAAATAGATTCCAACAATCTATGTTTTCAGGAACACCTAGAAAACAAGGGTCTACTTTTTCAGTACATGAGATGGCACACATTTGAGGAGACAAACTTATTACCTTGCCTTGATCCCTACACTCTGTGTATAGACCAGATTATAATTAGGTATCCCACAAAACGTATAAATGTTATGCTACAATAGAAATTTTAATGAAAACTATTTGAAACACAACATTTTCAATTTCAAAAGTCAGCAAGAGGTAAAGCACTCCAGGCCTCCATCGGAACAAGGAGTCAGTCTTTTAAATTTTCTGTATCCCTCTACTATGCTGCTTTTCTATTAGCTTCTGTATTGTTAGTTTTTTAATTCATGGCTGACAAAAATAACCTTGTATCTGTCAAATAAGATAGACTTATTTTATGCTTAATCACATTGTCATAATAATAGTCTGTAAAATGTGGATTATGCATCTTTGCATAATTCTCTTATGTATAGGCTTACTTTATTTCATCTTATAAATATTAGTTATTTATTTCATGTGGAAAGATATTTCATTCTATTTTTTCACATTTGTATACACGTATACATGTGTATGTGTGTTTCCATGTAGATAGTAGTATGTGCATGTTTATGTGTGTATGAATGTATGCATGTGTGAATATATGCAGGTTTGTATGTGTATATGTATCTATGTTAATATGTGTATATGTGTGTGTACATCTGTACATATGTATGTATGTGTATACATGTATGTATGTATATATGTGAGTATGTGTCCATGTATGTATGTATATTTATACATGTGTGTATGCAAGCATGTGTGAGTGTGTATATATCCTTGTGTGTATGTGTGTATATGCATATATTTGTGTGTTAAGTTATGTGTATGTATATTTGTATATGTGTGTGTACATGTGTGCATATGTATATATGTGTGGGCTCATATATGTATATGTGTGCATACATGTGTTTATGTGCGTGTATGGGTATGTGTGTTAGTGTATGCATATTTGTGTAAGTGTGTGTATGTGTGTGTATTACCAAAGTATTATCACGGTCTCGCCACAGTCTTTGTAGAGGTCAAGGAATAACCTGCAGGAGTTTGTTCTCTACTGCCATGTAAATTCCAGGATTCAACTCAGCTCTATCAGGCTTGCATGGTATGCATCTTTAACTATTTATAACCTAAATTATGAAAGAATTTTGTAATCTATTAAGTCTTTTTTTTCTCCCTCCTGAATCTATTAAATCTTAATCCAGTTGTATCATTAAATAACTTTGTCAATAACTTACATTTTTTGTATAGTAAACTTTCTTATGATTGAAGGTTTACTACTGAAAAGAAGAGACATTGGTTAGAGTCAGATTCATAAGTGAAGAACATACATCAATATCCAGCAAAAAGGCCCAAAGCTCTTTGGCTATTTAGCCACGACTGGCTTTACAATGGTGCAATGGACGTGGGATAACTCCATAACCTGGAATAAGAAAATCAGTGTGGGGCTGGGGGTGTAAGAGGATAGAAGCAACTTAGAGCTTCATCTCTAGGTCCCAGAGGCTTTCTTTTTTCCTATGATGCCCATCCAGATCTCTCTGTTAGCACTAAAACATAACACTACAACTGCTGTGAAAGTTGATTGATGCAGCATCCAAATGTCTACCCTTTCATACTATGTTCAGTGTAAGGTAGGACTGTCACAATTAATCCAACAAACTCATTAAAGAAGCCTATCTTGAATAGCTATGTTATATGAGGTATGAAAGATCTGTCTTTCTTCATCTTTGTCTCTACCAGAATAACCCATAGAGGTCATCTCAGCTACTGAGACCATCTCTCCAACACACACACACACACACACACACACACACACACACACACACACAGTATTATCTAAGTCATTAACTTTGTTTATTATTTTTTTGAAACAGGGTTTCTCTGGGTAACAACACTGACAATGCTGACACTCATGTTGTAGACCAGACTGACCCTGGACTCACAGAGATCTGTCTGTCTCGGCCTCCCAAGTGCTGGGATCAATGGTATGAGTTACCATGCCCTGCTTTAACTTTAAATCAATATAGATTAAGTTTTACTTTTGACTTGCAAATCCTACTTCTCAAACTGCCTTGAACTTGTCCCAAAGAGTACATTCTCTTATGAACTTTGTGTACAAAATTTCTACATCTGATTATTTCCATGGAAACTGACCTATGACATATTGCTTTTTCTACTTGTCGGTGAACTTATACAGAGTGAGTGAAAAAACATGGACTCATCAATGTGCAACTGGGATCTTCTGTTACACATTATGTGGTTCTAAAAATGAGCACCATTTCAGATGACAGTCTAGCTTTGTTTTGCTTTACACCACTTTAGAACATTTTCAACACAAAAGTTTACTACCAAATTTGAACTACTCTGGTGTTCATCATTTTGCAATAATTTATAGAATTATGTCAATAATCTAAACTTCATAAATGACAGAGGACTTCATTTTCCACTGCTTCACTTATTATGAAGCATCTATCTATGTTTCTGTTCTGTTTTGAGAGATAGGGGTTGTTTCTAGACCATTGCTTTGTTTCTGGTTTTTATCCAGTAATTCACATGTACTGGTTTGTTTTGTGTGACTTCAAATAGACAACCAGTGGTTAGCATTCTAAATTCTAAGGCCTACAGGACCATATGATATTGTATTCATTTATATTGTTACAAAGAAGTATTATTGATACTTTGGTACAGTAATGTTAAAATACAATATAATATTTCTCCATGATATTATTTCCTTCAATTTGCTTAATTCATTCTTCACAGGTTAACTAGAGAAATCATTTAAAATGAATAAATGAGAAATCCAAAAAGAAATAAAGTAAATTTAATGTCCCTGCTTACTACATTAAATCTAAACTCTTTGCTCAATGATATGGTAAACTCTGCCTACATTCCACACACTATTCTGTTATCTATACATGCTGTACCTTCTCAGGCATCTGCACTGGCCATGGCAGTTCCCTTCCTTCCAGTGTGCTTCAGATACATGGGCTGGTTCGAGGCCCAGGGCACATATGTAGCAGCAGACTGCCTTTTCTGGCCTCGGTGGGAGAGGATGCACTTAATCCTGTAGAGACTTGATGCCCCAGGTTGAGAGGATATAGGGGGAGGTACCCTCTCAGAGGCGAAGGATTGGGGAAGAACTTTCCTAGTAGGGACCCAAAGTGGGGTAAACATTGTAAATAACTAAAATAATTAATTATGCATAGAGTCTGCTGTTTTTCACAGTTCACAGAAATCACATTCTATAAAGTTACAGCAAACAGTGAATCAATACATAACTCTATGTACATTTATTTCTGTTCAAAGGCACTTTAACATATATCATTAATTTGGTTCTATTACACTCGGGCATAACAGCATGCTTCAGTGAAGCTTATCCAACAGGGATTGTTAGAGAATGTCAAAGCCTTCCTGTACTGAAGAACACTAGGCAGTACATTTCACCATGGCATAGGAGAACTGTGTTAAATGGTAAATTCAAGAGTAGGAAAGGCTCAATGAGGAGTCTAAAGTAAGGACACTTATCTCTCCAATCCACAGCACCAATCTCCCGGCCCCATTCTTCAGTGGCATGAAGGATTTGGTTGCTGGAGACTGATATTTGTGATTACATGGTCCTTGTAATGCCAGGGCAGGAAGATGGGAGTGGGTGAGTGGGTGGGGGAGCACCCTCATAGAGGCAGGCAGGGGGATGGGAAAGGGGTTTCTGAAGGAGAGACCTGGAAATGGGAAAACATTTGAAATGTAAATAAAGAAAATATCCAATAAAAAAATGGTCAATGTTCCTCTGTAAACTTTCTCCTATAGAAAATCCTTCACTGTTACTTCACTACCAGTTCTTTTACATTCCTTTAAAGCCCCTTTGAGGAATACCTTTATCTTCTATAGCTAAGTGTTTTCTTTTTAATTAATACAAGTCCAGAAGGATACACTTTACCTCCCTTCCATAAAGGTAACACCAAATTTGGAAAAATTAGACCATAGCTTGTTACTTGCCAAAAGAAAGACATTTACTCTCTTTTTATGAGTTATCTGCTGATAATAGGTAGCATCTTTGGTTGCTTTTTGTCCTTTATTTCAGGGTTTTGAAGGAAAGAAAAAACCAGTAGCTCCCAAAGTTCTCACATCTAGCGGACTAGAAAAGCGCCTTCCTCCATGCCCTCCCTGGATTCTCCTGTTCCATACCTAGCTTCACAGAACAAAAGCCCACATGTTATTAACCAGATGCTCTGCAGAGAATTAGAAACCCTGAAATAATGCACAACCATGCCCCCTTGGAAGGATGCATTGATGCAGACTGATTTGCTGTCTGCTCTAAATCTCACTCAGTAATTTACAGCCTGTCATTTTCTCCCAGAGTGGGAGGAATTCTTCACATGTTATCAATGAAAGTGCAATGTAATTTAAAATGTTCTGCTCTCCCAACCTCTGGTTTCAGTTTCTTCTGAAGGAAAAGCATGATGCCTAAGTAAAGCAAAGTGCTATAAGATAGATTCCACATAAATGTGACTCGTAGCAAATATGATAGAAAAGAAATGGGAAGGAGAGGGATGGAAGACATGAAGACAGAGAGCAGAAATGACACAGGTCCTTTCAAATTCTGCTGAGAAGAATAAGGCCTGCCAGTATGACCATTACATTATTCACAAACCGGGAGTGACAAAAGGGCTTAGAGGCTGGCTGCAGATAACAATGTGTTTCAATAAAGATGGGGAGCCAATGCAGAAGTCTGACTTTGTGGTTACCTCAAATTCTCTTACATGAAAATCCCACTAAAATAACAAATAATAATAAAGGAATAATTTTATAAAACTTCAATATCAAATCAGAGTCAATATAACAAAGCTTTGATGAATGATAGAAGTCACAGTGCATGAAGAAAGCTAGATGGATCAACACCAAGAAGGGCAAATCTAAAAAGTAGATTAAGAAGACACAGGGACTTACCAGAGTAAGGAACAGTGCTAGTTTTCAAAAGATAGGGTTTGGACAGTAATTCCCTGTCTAATTCCATACATTAAACCCTTTAATCTAATTGCCTCATAAATATAGGGAAAAAACTGCAGCCATCATTTTAACATGTCACCAAAAAGAAGATAGCAGGATTGTTTTCTAGAGTCTTTAAGAATCTATTTATCAAACTTCAGAGTAGAGAACAGAGTGATCACGGCTATTATGCAACTGTGTGTGTGCTTGCTAGACACTTCTGTTATAGTTCTGCCAAAATAACCTTGCACAGACAATGCAAGGCAAGAAGGATTCATTTGACTCACACATTGAGGGTATCACCCATCATGGCAGGACAGTAAGAGTGTGAATCAGTTGTTCATGTTGTATCCACAGTCACAAAACGGAGATGGAAGCTAGTGCTCAGCTCACTTTCTGTTTTATTCAATGTACAATCCAAGTCCATGGGATAGTGTAATGTATATTTAAGGTAGGTCTTCCCATCTCAATTAATCCTTTTCAGAAACACCCTCATAGGTTTCAATTACATTTCCATCATGTTTTTAAAGCCAGTCAAGTTGACAATAAAGATTAACCATCCTAAATCCAACCATTAACAACTTGACAGCTAAGCACATTACTGCAAACCGTAGCATCCCGCTCTCTACCCCTCCATGTCTGGTTTCTCTCCATAATTCAAAGTGCATTTACTCAGTCTTCAAAATTCTTCATAGTCTTTGGTCATTACAACAGAGTTCAAAAGTTCATAAGTCTCTTCTGAAACTGAATACAAACTCTTAAGTGTAAGCCTCATTTAAATATTCCAAAATAAAGTGGGACAGATTAAACATAGTGGTATTGGTATTATGTGGGTTCCAATGATCGTAGACATCCCCACTCCTCAAGCTCTGCTGCCTCCAGCACTCAGAAATTCTGATTCCACTACGTACCTGAAAGCTGTCCCTGGACGATGTCACACGTCCCATCTTCTTAGAGCTTCATTTCAGGAAATCGGAACCTCACACACATAGTCTGACTCAGCAGCCCTCTAGGACCTGTACCTATGGCTGCATGGACCCTTCACACTTGTGTTCTCCTTAATGATGCTAATATTTTTAACTACAATTGTTCTTCTGCATCCCATTTTAAATTTTTATTTACAATTTTAGTAAATTTACTTAAATTTATTAAAATTATTGTAAGTTCCCTCATATTCCTTCCTTGCTAAACTTCACTTTTCCCTATGCTTTCTATCACTCACTGCTCTGTTTCCACATAAGAGGGGTGAACAGTATCCATTCCACATGCTAAATGTTATCCTGCCTCGAAATTTCTTCTGCCAAAATTAAAAAGGTTTTAACTTTCACATTTAGGCTCCCTGAAGTTCCTGGGACAAATGCAGAATGAAGCCAGATTCTTTGCCAGAGCACAGCATAGATGGCTTTAGCCAAGATTCTGTTAGAATCTTTGAGATTCCACCTTACAACGGTCAGGATGGCTAAGATAAAAAACTCAAGGGACAGCACAGAGGACCGGAGTGCAGGCCCTAGAACCCACATTGGGCAGCTCAAAATGTCTGTAACTCTATTTCTGGGAGATCCAATATCCTCTTCTGACTTTCTTGGGCACCAGGCATGTAAGTGGTGCACATATATACAAAGAGGCAGCACACACACACACACACACACACACACACACACAAAGCAGAAAAAATACATTTGTTTAAAACTCTTTTAAAATAAAAACAGTGACTAGGTCACAAGGAGGCAGACATGGGTTTGACTGAATCTGATACAGATAAGAATGGCTGTGGGAAAGAATCCAACAGGAGTGGAGGAAATGCTGAAGCACACAGGAGAGTTAACAGATTGATGGACTTGAGAGACCAAGGCTCACCGAAGAGCCTATCTTTGTGAAATATGAGAGATGCAATTTCCTTAGAAAGAAGAGCTGAGAAGTCAAAGGACATCTTACCATAAAGCAGGACTTGCCCTGAAATGACCAAGACTCAGTTATGCAAAGATGGGATGTCCTACACCGGGGAAGACTCCCAGGCTGTGCCAGAGCATCCTTGCCATGAGGCTCAGACTTATCTACATCAATCTTCAAGTTTTGATCTAGACATAGACATACAAATTTCAATGCCTCATATAATTCAGTCAAATAAAATAAATATGCGAGTCAGACATTAGTGGTGAATGTCTTTGATCCTAGCAATCAGGAGGCAGAGACAGGTGGATCTCTGTAGTTCAAAGCCAGCGTGGTCTGCAGAGCAAGTTACAGAGCAGACAGAACTACACAGAGAAACTCTGTCTTGGAACAAAACACAAATAAATAAATAATAAAAAATACATGAACATACTCTATTCTTTCATCTATATAACTTCTATTGTAAATCTAGATGTAAGTTGAAAGTATTCGTTGTTCATAATATCTGGAAGAAATTATTTTGAGAAAGCCAATCAAGAGCTAATTGACTACATGAGAAGCCCTTGGCTTTTTATTTGGTAATTACATTCTTATCTATTAATCTTCAGTCTTAATCAGACTGAAGAAATCATCAATAGGCAAGCAGAAAAGAGATCATCAAATCTATGCATCACCAAAATGATTTCAGAAAGGTTCTCTACCTTAACAAAATGTCTTTGGATGTAAAAATGAACATTGAAGATGTCATTATTTGAAATGCTAATTTTAAATTTTCTGCTTTTAACAACCCACTTGAGTTCTTAAAAAAGCGATTTACTGAGAAAGAAAACCTTGTGCACTGCTTGAAGTAAATGTTTATGGATTATGCATGTGAATTATGCTAGCTGCATATCCATTTATACCTGAATGCAAAGCAAATGTGAACAATCTTATGAACATGGCAGGATTCCCATAAACTCCAGAAACCACATTAGTCAAACAGCAAGAACACAGTAAATAGGTTTCCTAACAGGACAGTCAGTCTCAAGGAAGGTCAGAGTGACCTTGTCAATTGCTAAGTCTGTAAACAGCTAATTACTGAATTCACAAAGCAAAGGGACTCCATGATCTGCCTGAATAAGAAATATATTAGCACAAAGGAAAATGTGTTCCTTTCCCACATGGTCATTCCCTGCAGTCTCTGTTCCTGGAGCTATCAACATCTTAAGTGACAGCCAGAGGAAAAGGATTGCCCCTGCTAAATACCTCCTAGTGGCATTTTTCAGATCTAATTACAGAGCCTGATGTCTCATCAATACTAAATACAGTGGGGATTCCTGCCAGACAGAAATTACTAAGGACCATTTTAATTAATGTGTGTGACTCTGACAGGGATTAACTGCATGCTTCACTCAGAACTCTGCATTGAGAGTAGTTGGAACACTGAGAAGGTCACACATCCAAATCCCAGGAATAGAGTTATGCCCCAGAAAGAGGTGAATTCTTTCTTGACAGAGGCTTTCCTTTATGTCAGCTAGCTCTATAGAAATGGAGTGAGAAACATCTAGAGCTAGATCCTCAGTGAGGCCCACCTATGGGAGGAATGACACTAAACATACACTTACTGGTGGATTTAGTTTTGATGACTAAAGCAAAAAGCAGCATAGAGAAATCCAGAAAGTAATTGGAGACAAAAGATACATAATACAATAAAAAGCAAAGATGATGAGATGAGAGATGTGGCTTGGTCAATAGAGTGTTTGGCTAGCATGCATGAAGCCCTGGGTTTGATTCCCAGTTCTTCATCAATCAGGTATAGTGATATACATGGGAATTAGAGAAAGAAGTGAGATGGGGAATTCTAGGTTGATATCTGCTACATTGTGACTTGAGGACAGCATGAGACACATGAGACCTGAATCAAAAGAATAAAAATTAAAATAAAATAAAATAAAATAAAATAAAAGAGGAAGGAGAGGGACAGGGAGGGAAGGGATTGGGAGGGATGGGAGGAAAGCAAAGGAAGAATTTGACATTAGTGTAATTTTAAGTTTTTTTCAAAACCTATTTTAAATGAAGATTGTTAAACACTTTAACCTCCAGTGTAACCTACCACCCACCAGAGGTAGTGGGGATAAAAAAGGCTATGGGGGAAATAGACCTGTTTAGAAGGTTCTTTGTAGCAACTCCCATCTTTGTTGTCTGGAAATTCATAGATCAGTTCACAGGTTAGCAGTGGCAGCTTGATCTACTTGCAAACACTTCATGGATACACAAGCAGTCCAGTTAGGTAGAATCAGGATAGCACACATGAATCAGCAGCAGTGACAAGATCTAGCAGAGACAGTCATGCTTCAGCCAAGGCTTGAGTCAAGGCAGCAGGAGGGACCAAGAACAACAGGGGAAGTTCTTGGATGTACCTCTCTCAGGGAATTGACGATCAGTGAAGACAAGAGACCAACAGGTGTTGCACAGCTACCTCTATAAGCAAGCCTAGCTCAGCCTCCAACACGGTCCACTGAGTCCTTTTTATATCCTCCAAGCTTCATGTATCCTCCACAGCTTTTGCCTCAGCATGTGTGTCTGTCTTAGCTGACATCAGTCTGCCAATGAGTCCAAGTCCAAGGAAGCAGCAAGAAACTGCAGCACATCACCAGAAGTTTACGGTATATTTCTTTCTCTCTATGGATTACCAATAAATGCAGCTCAACTATGCAATGTAAAGCAGACCAATATATGGGTGTTGTTAACAAAGAATCCTTCATCCCATGTTCTTTCCCAGGCTTTCTTTAGCAGAGCTTCCTTTCTCATGTGTTTGCTTCAGCTAAACATTCCTTCACTAATTTGCCTTAGTCTTTCATCTGTGTCCACTTCAGGTAAATGTTCCTTCATATCATTGCCCCAGCAAAAAACATCTACACAACTTTTCAAAGAACACTTAAGTTTCCACTTCACATCAGAGTGGATTTTTTTATAATTTAAATAACCTTGAAAGCAACCAATTAATACATTCGATGTACTAACAGGGAAAAACAAAGCCTAACAAAACACTGTTCTACACTAAATGAAATTATTTGTTAAGATTATAATGGAATGAGGTTTTTAGAGAAGTATTTTACCAGAATATACTTCTGGTAGATACAGTTGGTGGAATGAAAAAGAGAACTTCAAGAAGAGTATAATTCATATGGATTTACAGATGAATAAAACTAAAAATAATATAATGAAAATAATACTGAATTTTACTTTTTATTCTTCAAAATAACTTTAAGGTAATCATGAAAAAACTGAAAGCAAAAACTACAATGGTCTGTTTTGTGTCTATAATCTGTGGAAAAGTAAAAGGCATAACAACTCTAGAATAAATATGAGTTACAGTGAGACAATCAATGACAAAGTGTGAAAAAACAGAAGACTGTTTTAAGACAGGTCTGGAATTAAACACATATTGTCACCCTTAAAAGACCCACTACAAAATGCTATTTAAAATTATAAATAATAAAAATGGGGCAGATAAAATAGAATTATGATACTGTCAACTAGTTCAAGAGAAAGCACAGAAAAAGAAAAGGTAAGTGAAGACACATAAAATAGAAATAAAATACCTAATGCAAGTCCAATTTCATTCAATTATATTGGTAATCTCATCAAATAAGTATCTTGTAAACACTCCATTTAAAAGATGTGGGTAACTAACCAGACATTCCGGTAAATAGTGTAATCCCAGCACAAGAGGTTGCAATGAGAGGATCATTACTTCAAAGGAAGCTATTGTTACCTAGCCAAAGCCTGTCTCAAAATTAACAAACAGTAAATATGTATTAGTTAGTGAATAAAATGAAAAAGTAGGGGAGACATCTGCCTGGGCAACCAGGGTTCCATAGCCAAATAGCACTGGGAGAAAGTCAGCCTCCCAAGAATATGGAAAAGCCCATGAGAGGGGGTAAGAGGAGCAACACTGCTCAGTGGGACTAGCCAGAATCCTTGGGACACAGGGACTGAGGAACAGCCTGGGGGTGGGGAGGGAGGGAAGGAGCCTTCTGATTTTCATCTGTGGCTGGAGACCACTGCCTGGGCCACCAGGGCTCCATAGCCAAATAGTGCCAGGAGAAAGCTAGAATCCCAGGAGTGTGGGCAAGCTGGTCTGCTCAGAGGGACCCACCTGGAATCCCCAGGACACAGGGACTGAGGAGTGGTCTTCTGGTTTCTTTCAGTGGCCAGGGAACAGATCCTGTGACACAGGGCTCCATACTCAAATAGTGCCATGAAAGAGCTGATATCCCAGGAGTGCTGACACACCTTCAAGCATAGGCAAGACCACCACTTCTGTTCAAATTCACTGGATCAAGAGGGACCCTTGCAGAGCCATTAGGACACAGGAACCAAGGGACAGCTGGGGACTAGATCCTTCCGGTTTTTGTCTGCACCCCAGAGCTGACCCAGTACCACAGCTCTCCAAACCCAAATTCCTCTCAGAGAGAACTGGTCTTCAAGGAGTATTTACACCTAGGCTTGCAGGAAGGACAAGCCACAGTCAGAGAAAGCAAGACCAGCTAACACCAGAGATAACCAGATGGCAAAAGGCAAGGACAAGAATAAAAGGAACAGAAACCAAGGCTACTTGGCATCATCAGAACCCAGCTCTCCCACCACAGCAAGTACTGGATACACCAACACACCAAAAAGCAAGACTCAGATTTTAAATCACATCTCATGATGAAGATAGATTTTTAAGAAGGAAATAAATAACTCCCTTAAAGAAATACAAGAGAACACAGGTAAACAACTAGAAGCCCTTAAAGAGGAAACATAAAAATCCCCTAAAGAATTATAGGAAAACACAGTCAAACAGGTAGAATTACACAATCAGATGAAGGAAATGAACAACACCATCCAGGAACTAAAAATAGAAATAGAAACAATAAAGAAATAACAAAAGGAGACAACCCTGGAGTTAGAAAACCAAGGAAAGCATCACCAACAGACTACAAGAGATAGAAGAGAGAATCATAGGTGCAAAGGATACCATAGAAAACATTGACACAACAGTCAAAGAAAACACAAAATGCAAAAAGCTCCTAACCCAAAAAATCCAGGATACAATGAGAAGACAGAACCTAAGGATAATAGGTACAGAAGAGAGTGAAGATTCCCAACTTAACGGACCAGTAAATATCTTCAACAAAATTATAGAAGAAAACTTCCCTAACCTAAGGAAAGAGATGAATATATATATACAAGAAGCCTACAGAACTCCAAATTGACTGGACGAGAAAAGAAATTCCTCCCATCACATTATAGTCAAAACACCAAATATACAAAATAAGGAAAGAATATTAAAAGCAGTAAAGGAAAAGGGGCAAGTAACATATAAAGGCAGACTTTCAGAATTACACCAGACTTCTCACCAGAGACTATGAAAGTTAGAAGATCCTGGGCAGATCTCATACAGATACTAAGAGAATACAAATGACAGCCCAGGCTGCTATAACAAGCAAAACTCTCAATTATCATAGATAGTGAAACCAAATTATTCTATGACAAAACCAAATTTGCACAGTATGTTTCCACAAACCTGCCCTACATAATAGATACATATAGATACATAATAGATGGAAAACGCCAACTCAAGGAGGGCTGGAGAGATGGCTCAGCAGTTAAGAGCATTGGCTGCTCTTCCAAAGGTCATGAGTTCAAATCCCAGCAACCACACGCTTGCTCACAACCATCTGTAATGAAATCTGATGCCCTCTTCTGGGGTGTCTGAAGACAGCTACAGTTTACTTACATATAATAAATAAATAAATAAATAAATAAATAAATAAATCTTTTTTAAAAATAGGAAGGAAACTATACCCTGGAAAAAGCAAGAAAGGAATCTTTCAACAAACTCAAAAGAAGATAGCCACACAAATATAAAAATAACATCGAAAATAACAGGAAGCAACAATCACTATTCCTTAATATCTCTTAACATCAATGGACTCAATTCCCCAATAAAAGCACATAGATTGACAGACTGGATCTATAAACAGAACCCAGCATTTGCTGAATCCAGGAAATGCACTTCTTCTGTGTTAGAGACACACCTCAGAGTAAAGGGCTGGAAAACAATTTTCCAGGCAAATGGTCCCAAGGAACAGGCTGGAGTAGCCATCCTAATATTGGATAAAATCAACTTTCAATGAAAAGTCATCAAAAAAGATAAGGAAGGACACTTAATACTTATCAAAGGAAAAATATACCAAGAAGGACTCTCAATTCTAAACATCTATGCCCCGAATGCAAGGGCACCCACATTCATAAAAGAAACTTGACTAAAGCTCAAAGCACACATTGTACCTCACACAAGAATAGTGGGAGACTTCAACACCCCATTATCAACAATGGACAGAACTTGGAAACATAAACTAAACAGAGACACAGTGAAACTAACAGATGCTATGAACCAAATGGATTTAAAAGTTATCTATAGAACATTTCATCCTAAATCAAAAAAAATGTAACTTCTTCTCAGCACTTCATGGTACCTTCTCCAAAATTGATCATATAATGGGTCACAAAACAAGCCTCAACAGATATAAGAAGATTGAAACAATCCCATGCCTCTTATCAGATCACTACGGAATAAGGCTGGTCTTCAGTGGCAACAACAACAAAAGAAAGTCCACATACACATGGAAGCTGAACAACATTCTACTCAATGATAACTTGGTCATGGAAGAAATAAAGAAATTAAAGACTTCCTAGAATTTAATGAAAATGAAACTATAACATACCCAATCCTATGGGACACAATGAAAGCAGTGTTAAGAGGAAAACTCATAGCTCTGAATGCCTCTAAAAAGAAACTAGAGAGAGCACATACTAGCAGCTTAACAGCATACCTGAAAGGTCTAGAACAAAAAGAAGCTACTACACCCAAGAGGAGTAGAAGGTAGGAAATAACCAAATTAAGGGCTGAAATCAACCAAGAAGAAACTAAAACAACTATACAAAGAATCAACAAAACCAGGAGCTGGTTCTTTGAGAAAATCAACAAGATAGATAAACCCTTAGCCATTCTATCCAGAGGGCACAGAGACAGTATCCAAATTAAGAAAATCAGAAATGAAAAGTGAGATATGCCGGACAGTGGTGGCGCACGCCTTTAATCTTAGCACTCGGGAGGCAGAGGCAAGCGAATTTCTGAGTTCGAGGCCAGCCTGGTCTACAGAGTGAGTTCCAGGACAGCCAGAGCTACACAGAGAAACTCTGTCTCGAAAAACCAAAAAAAAAAAAAAAAAAAGAAAAGTGAGATATAACAACAGATTCTAAGGAAATTCAAAAAATCATCAGATCCTACTACAAAAGCCTATACTAAAGAAAATTGGAAAACCTGAATGAAATGGACAAGTTTCTAGACAGATACCAAATATCAAAGTTAAGTCAGGATCAGATAAAACATCTAAACAGTCCCATAACCACTAAAGAAATAGAAGCAGTCATTACAAGTCTCCCAACCAAAAAAAGCCCAGGACCTGATGTGTTCAGTGCAGAATTCTATCAGACCTTCAAAGAAGACCTAATACCAATACTCTCCAATCTATTCCACAAAATAAAAACAGAAGGAACACTACCCAATTTATTCTATTAGGTCACAGTTATACTGATACCAAACCTCACAAAGACCCAACAATAAAAGAAAACTTCAGACAAATTTCCCTTATGAATATTGATGCAAAAATACTCAATAAAATTCTTGCAAACAGAATCCAAGAACACATCAAAATGATCATTCACCATGTTCAAGTAGGCTTCATCCCAGGGATGCAGGGATAGTTCAATACCCAGCAATCCATCAATGTAATCCACTACATAAACAAACTCAAAGAAAAAAACCACATGGTCATTTCATTCGATTCTGAAAAAGCATTTGACAAAATTCCATATCCCTTCATGATAAAAGTCTTGGAAAGATCAGGAATTCAAGGCCCTTACCTAAACATAGTAAAAGCAATATACAGCAAACCGGTGGTCAACATCAAACTAAATGGAAAGAAACTTGAAGCAATCCCACTAAAATCAGGAACTAAACAAGACTGCGCTCTCTCTCCCTATCTATTCAATATAGTACTTGAAATTCTAGCTAGAGCAATGAGACAACAAAAGGAGGTCAAAGGGATACAAACTGGAAAGGAAGAAATCAAAATATCACTATTTGCAGACTATATGATGGTATACTGAAGTGACCTGAAAAAGTCCACCAGAGATCTGTTACAGATGATAACCAACTTAGGCAAAGTGTCTGGATACAAAATTAACTCAAGCTAATCAGTAGCCTTCCTATACTCGAAGGATAAACAAGCTGAGAAAGAAATTAGGGAAATGACACCCTTCGCAATTGTCACAAACAATATAAAATATCTTGGTGAGACTCTCACCAAACAAGTGAAAGATCTGTAGGACAGGAACTTCAAGTCTCTGAAGAAATAAATCAAAGAAGACCTCAGAAGATGGAAAGATTTCCCATGCTCATGGAATGACAGGACTAATATAGTTAAAATGGCCATTCCGCCGAAAGTAATCTACAGATTCAATGCAATCCCCATCAAAATTTCAACTCAATTCTTCATAGACTTAGAAAGACCAATTTTCAAATTCATATGTAATAACAAAACCCAGGATAACAAAAACTATTCTCAACAATAAAAGGACTTCTGGGGGAATCAGCATCCCTGACCTCAAGCTGTACTACAGAGCAGTAGTGATAAAAACTGCAAGGTATTGGTACAGCGACAGGCAGGTAGATCAATGGAATAGAATTGAAGACCCATAAATGAACCCACACACCTATGGCAACTTGATCTTTGACAAAGGAGCTAAAACCATACAGTAGAGAAAAGACAGCATATTCAACAAATGGTGCTGGTTCAACTGGTGGTCTACATGTAGAAGAATGTGAATTGATCCATTCTTATCTCCCTATACAACGCTCAAGGCCAAGTAGATAAAGGACCTCCACATAAAACCAGATAAACTAAATCTAATAGAAGAGAAAGTGTGGAAAAGTCTCTCAAACACATGGGCACAGGGGACAAGTTCCTGAACAGAATACCAATGGCTTATGCTCTAAGATCAAGAATCAACAAATGGGCCCTCATGAAATTAGAAAGCTTCTGTAAGGCAAAGAACTCTGTAAATAGAACAAAACAGCAACCAACAAATTTGGAAAAGATCTTTACCAATCCTATGTCCGACAGAGAACTTACATCCAATATATACAAAGAACTCAATAAGTTAGACTCCAGAGATCCAAATAATCCTATCAAAAAATGGGGAAGAGTGCTAAACAGAGAATTCTCAACTGAGGAAACTCATAGGGCTGAGAGGCACGTAAAGAAATGTTCAACATCCATAGTCATTAGGGAAATGCAAATCAAAACAACCCTGAGATTCCACCTCACACCAGTCAGAATGGCTAAGATCAAAAACTCAGGTGACAGCAGATGTTGGCAAGGATGTGGAGAAAGAGGAACACTCCTCCATTGCTGGTGGGATTGCAAGCTGATGCAACCTCTCTGGAAATCAGTTTGGCGGACCCTCAGAGAAATGAACATAATACTACCTGAGGACCCAGCTATTCCACTCCTGGGCATATACCCAGAAGATGCTCCAACATGTAATAAAGACACATGCTCCACTATGTTCATAGCAGCCATATTTATAATAGTCAGAAGCTGGAAACAACCCAGCTGTCCCTCAACAGAGCAATGGACACTGAAATTGTGGTACATTTACACAATGGAATACTACTCAGCTATTAAAAACAATGACTTCATGAAATTCTTAGGCAAATGGATGGAACTTGAAAATATCCTGAGAGAGGTAACTCAGTCACAAAAGAATGAACATGATATGTACTCACTGATAAATGGTTATTACCCCCAAAGTTCAGAATACCTAAGATTCACTTCAAAGCAACCACTGGCTTGAGTGTGAGGTCTCAGATGGAGGACTTGGAGAAGGAACTGAAGGAGCTGAGGGAGTTTGCAGCCCCAAGGAGGGAGCAACAGTTTCAACTGCCCTGACCTCTTGATTCTCCTGGAGACTGGATCACAAACCAAAGAATACACATGGAGGGACCCATGGTACTGGTCACATATGTGGCAGAGGATGGTCTTGTTGGCCATCAGGGGGAGGAGAGGCCCTTGGGCCTGAGGGTGTTAGATGCCCCCATATAGGGGAATGCCAAGGAGGGAAGATGAGAGTGGAAGGGTGGGTGGGTGGGGTAATACCTTCATAAAGGCAGGGGATGGGAGAGAGATAGAGGGTTCCAAATGGGAGATCTGGAAAGGGGGAAACAGTTGAAATATAAATAAAATATCAAAAAGAAAAAAGAAAACTAATATAATTATTTTTAAAAACGGTGAAAAGCAAACGTAATAATAACATTTGTAAGTAATCGCCTATAGGTAAAGTATTTATTTCTTTATGTGTCCTGCATCTTTTTAAAAGTATTTAAATTGCTAATTTTTATTACAACAAAGGAACATAAAAGCCATAAAGAAAAAATTTATCTCTAAGTGACCCATATTCACTGGAGTTTAAGTTTTATACAGAAAAAATTGCTTCCCTGGGTGTTTGTTTGTTTCCCCTAAAAAGGTGAGGTCTATTGTCACATAGTATATGGACATTTGATCGCAACAACAACAACAACAAAAATAATAATAATCTTAACCTGTTTATTTAAATGTATACCCAATAATGATTCTCTCTCTCCCTTCCCCTCTCTCTAGATTGTTTCTTATTAAACAGCTCACTTCTTATCTGGACTATGTAAGATTTTGAAAAATGCCCACTCAAAGCCTATACCTTACTTCTTTCTACTTCTAGCAATTGTGCTTGAGCCCTGAATTCAGTCCTTGAAACATCTTCATTTAAATTGCCTGTCATTTGAAAGCTACAGGATGAGAGGTACAGTAAGAAATGCTCAGGGTGAGGCCTTGGCTCTTCGATTGATTCACTCACCCAAGGATCTCACATCTAGTAATAGAAAAGAATAAGTTATAAACACATAAAATAAGTCCAGATTCTTCCTATCCTCCTTGCCACATGACACACTGTTATAACCCACATTGCTTAGGCTTGCCAAGGTTAACTCTGTAAACATGTTTGGGTTTAAAGAAATACATTAGCAATTTTACAGGAACAACTTTGAATAATAATGCAGATACCTAGTTTCTCTGATTCCCCTAATTTTAAATTTCAGAGTTCAAAGCAATGCTCTGCCAGTATCGCAGGCAATTTGCTATAAAATTCACATCACACATTACCTCATATGAGGAACATTTTACCAGTTTACATTACTCCCTTGGCTTCTACAGCTGTATGAGTTCATGACATGTTATTTCATTTTCAGAAGTCAGTATTTTTCTGAGAAAAATGTCCTATGATCTCATAGAGGTAGGCGTGTGTTGGTGGGAGAAGGAAGAGATGGAAGCTAGTAATTAACACGCTGGTGATGATCTTAATGAGAGGAATTAGGAGAAAGCTAACTAAATCTGAGCACCAAGATGTGCTAAGGGATTGTGCTAAATAATTACACATTTTATACCACTTATTTATGAGGACATTAATCACAGATATTATTTGCCTTCTTTATAGCAGATTCAGGAAGACTAAGGGGGGAGACAGCCAGTCTCATTAAAGCTGATGGAAAGATGGCCACTCCTGATCTCTACTTTATCAGCCATTGACTTGTCACTGGTATGGGGGATATGATCTTGCTGTCCATGCTGGCGCATGTGAGCCTCTGTTCCAGAAATTGGGAAATTGTTATGTAGAGTTTATTTCATTTTCTTATGTGCCCTTCTGTTTTGAAAAGATTAGCACTTCAACTTAAATGTAATTATTGATAGGCACTTGTATTTCCAGGCTTTTAAAGCTAGAAGGAACTTAAGCATCATCTGTTTACTCATTTCTCAACTTTATATTTTCCCTTGCTCAGTGTTAAAGCCTAGGTAAAATGCTAAAGCCTATGTAACTGCTACTTGTCTAGCCTTCCACTCTGTGCTGTTATTAATGTCATAAGGAAACTTTTTTATATGCTGTTAGAGCAGGATACAAGGATATATTCTATGTTTTGTTATTCTTAGAAACCAGTCACAACAGAAGTCAGTTAGAACTGCTTTGTATAGTTAGCCACAATAAACTTGGACCTGACTCATCCACCCAGCAGCACTTCCTGTACCTGTATATGAGGTTTTATGGTATTTGCATTTATAAGCTGTCCCTGGGATGGACCCCAAAATAAGAAAGAAACCAGCACCTATTTAGAGGAAGACTTCCATTTTGAGTAGGGGTTGAATAAAGGTTCAAGTTTCCAAGATTTCCCAGGAAATTGATATCCTACTTGGCAAAAACTAACAGATGTCTGCCTACCTTTGCCTCCTCAGTTCTAGACTTAAAAAGCTTGTAATTTGCCTATAAATACTTATGTTTATATCCATATATTCGTAATGCTTTCAACCTTGTGGGTAGGACATCTATGTCAGTCCCTCCCAATGATCAGAAACATCAATGAGTGGGAAGGAGCATATAAACAAGGAAAATGGTAAGGATCTGCTATGAAATGCTGTCCTCTGGATAGTGCATGGCTGTTTCCCACATGAATTCACAGGAGCTATGGTTATATCAATAAGATCTGCTCAAAATCATGCCAGTTAAAAATTTCGGCATGGAGTTGGGTTGTAACTCCAAGGTCCCACTCCAAACTGAGGAATTATTGGTAGTTGATGGCTGCTCAGAGAAGAGGAGTCACTTCTCTTTGGATTGTAGTCATTGATAGATGTGGAGGAATTTTAATCCACTAACATGGCTGTTCTATCAATGATCTGTAAGTGATCATCCAAAGATATGATCCAGCCTGAAATCAAATATGCCCTGGATTATAGTACAATCTGACTGGAATACAGACACACATGCTTCTAACCCCTAACAATGAAAGTAAGTTTATTTTGTAGAAGGAATCAGACATGTTCGAAACTCTAATTTAGGGACAAAGTGATGAAGAGAAAGAATTGACAGAATAAGTCAGAGATAAATTACATCTAACTCAAATATGAGAACAGGAGAGGAATAGAGGCTATTTAAGAGCAGAGGAGAGAGAGAGAGAGAGAGAGAGAGAGAGAGAGATATGGTGGTGATGTGGTATGTGGTGTACATGGAAGTTTTACTAGGAGGGACAGTTTTACAAAGACAGGTTACAGAGAGAACAAGTTAGACACTAGTGAAGGCAGAACTAACCAGAGAATGAGAAGGAACCACAAGATTAGAACATATTGCCAAAATAAGCATGCTAGGCAGACTAATTGAATCATAAGCCAAAGGAAGCCAGATTGAATCAGTCAGTTTGAAAGCTTAGATTGCACAGAGGCTAGAAGCATCCATGCCTAGGTCTAGGGATAGTTAGAGTTGAGAAGGATAAGCTCTAGGCTTGGCCCAAGCCTTGTATTTTCACAGCTTGTGCAAATACACAGCTTGGGTATGGCTCTCATCTCCTCTCTTTATCTGAGGAAATAAAAGTGACATTTACCCTGTGGATGGTCCCAAGCCCTTGGCATATGAGCAATACTAATTAAATTCAATGGGTTAAAAATAAATAAACAGATAAGTAAGCTAACAAGTAAACAAATATAAAAGAAGAATATGAATTCGTGAGAGAGTTATGATGGGAAGTCCTGGAGAAATTTAAATGGAGTATAGGGGTAGATATGATCAAGATACATTGTATAAATATGTGGAGTTTTCTAAGGACTTTAAACTAGGGCTCCTGTAGTAAAACAGGAGTGAAAACACTATTACTCATGTCTTCAAAAGTCACTTCTATCAATTAGCCTAGAGCTTCAGAGCCATCAGGTAGAGATGAGTAAGATAAAAGATACAAAATTTCCTGCTCCCCTTTGTTTTATGGAGAGGGAGTTTAAAGTTCAAGCTCATGTAGAAAATATATGGCTATAAATGAAATGTTCAGACTCAGGCTAAAGTGACACATGACGCTGTAGGGTTAGAGTTTTCAAAACCTACTTTAATTAGGGTTCTTTTATGCTTTACCATCCCTACCAGAGGTAGGGGAAAAGAAAGAGTAATAGAAAACAGGGATTGTGGACCTGGTTAGAAGTAGTTCTTTGGGAAGACCCCAGTCTTTGTTATCAGGATATTAGCAGTCTAGTCTGAAACAAAACACAAATCAGTAGATAGAGGTGGCTCATTCCAGAAAAAAAAAAACCTTGAAGCTCTGCCAAAATGACACTAGTCCATTGAAGAGGCAAGAAACAGCTGGAATATCAGGAAAAGGTTGATCATGAGTTACTCTCTATGCAGTCATGATGAGCTAAGATCAGCAATGCGGAACAAGGCGAACCAATACAAGAGTGCTGTCAGTGAACACTATCAAAGCAGTGCAAGGCAAACCAATGCAAGAACCTCATCACTCTGTGGGATTGTATTTACATTCTTTCTAAACATCATGCATTCTCTCATGTATCTGCTTCAGTGAAACATCCTCTCACCTGTGTCTGTTCCAATCAAAGATCCTCTCACCTGTGTCTGCTTCAGCAAAACATCATATGGCATAACTGAGTCGCAAAACAAAACAAAACCAAACAAACAAACAAAGAAAAGACCAAAAATTTCCACTTCATGACACCAGTACTGAAGACAGAGGAAACAGAGACCTGCTCCCTTACCAGCTAATCCCATCCAAGGTCTGGCTGAAGATCCTTTTTAAAATGTTATAACTAAACAATGATTCATCTCCTGCATGTCCAGTGTTCTGTGGAATATTTGCTGCAGGACTGGGTGATGAGGGAACGACAACAATAGGACAGATGTTCAGGATAATTGCAGCCTAAGGACTTTCTTTGTCCCAGTTCTTTGGTCTATATAAAGGTAAATGATTTCCACAGAATGTGCTGAGACAAAAGAGAGGGTTTTAATCTGGATGGTGCATCAGGTTGAAGTCATTAGTAACAGACTGAGTCAACAATAATGCATTAGTGTCACATTAAGGAAAGGAATAAAAGCACTTACCCTTGGTGTCATTTGGTAAAGAAAGAGACCAGATTTGGTTGTGAACTAACACCAGCTGGTCTTGAGCAAAGTTCCTCCTACCTTTGCCTCATCTGTTCTGGGCTTAAAAGGTTGAACCATGTTGTTTGTCAATCAAGAAAGAGCCCAGATTTGAATTCTTTCACTTTCTGTCTTTATCTCTGTGTTGTATGTGTCTGATTCTGTGCCTGTTTAAATGATGTTTTGTGAACCTCTCTCTCTCTCTCTCTCTCTCTCTCTCTCTCTCTCTCTCGTGTGTGTATATGTTTCCCTCAAGGGCATTTCTTTCTCTTTATTGAACAGCACAGAAAATATCACATAGGGGAAAGAATGGGTATCAGTCTACAGAAATCTTTAACAGAGTTTTACAACAGATCAGTTCACCAACTCCAACTGACCCAATATTCCAAACATCATCGTTTATTAAGCAGTGTTTATATATTATTTCCAATATTTATGAGAATATTAATTTTATGTGGCTGTTTTAGTCATTTTTGTGTTTCCAGCCAATGATTATAACACACATATACATGTATTATCTGGATCAGGGTCTTGAAAAAATAAATACATTACAAGACAACAGCTATGCATTAGCATATTTTGTGAAAGTTGATTGCATGGGAATTCCAAGGCAAGTAAGACTGGTTATTAGTATTCTCTTAAAGGAAGAATTTTTATTTATTTTTATTGGTTATTTTATTTGTTTACATTGAAATATGTGTAGCCCAGGCTGGCCTCAAACTCGTGTTCCTCCTGCCTCTGCCTCCTTCAGCAAATCCTACCGGTTTGCTCCACCACAACAGACTTAAAGACAGATTAAATAAGCAAGCTGAATACTCAGGATCACAATCTTATGTCTTAAGTGACCTCAAGTTTTATTATTCATTCTACCTGTGAGTCTAGCCAAAGATGAAGAGTTCTATTATTAATTCTACCTGTGAGTCCAGCCAAAGTTGAAGTCTCTTAGACTGTAAGAGTTACGTTCGTAATACTGCACAATGACAGGAGGGGTGGAAGAGAGGTCCCCCTTGGCACTTTCAATGGCCAGACTGCACGATGCATTTTGCATTGCTTGTGTCAGTCTGTGATCTGACTGACCTGTATGACTAACAAGTGTTCCTGAGCCATCTCTGAATGTTATCATTTCTTTCTCAGCGTACATGTCTCATGATTCTATTGCCAAAAGCCAATAATAAGATAAAGGACTAGAAGTTCTGTCATGCCTTGTCATACACTCAGAGCCCCAACAACCTGGGCCACTCTGAAAACTGTGTTTTGGTTTCAGAAGGAAGCCTGTTCTGGTCAATTTTCCCCTCCTGCTCTGGATGCATGCTGCAGGGGAGCCCTTTGATGGGCCCAGTTGCAGCCTGGATCTTTGCAGGGGAGAAGTGTCTATCAGTGGTCACTCCTCTTGGCTCTGTCCCAGACAGCAAGACTTCTTCATCACCCCCACTACTTCCTGGCAGCTGGAACAGGAGGCTGGAAGCCAGTGGCAAACTGTGAAGTCTAGCTGTTTTGGTCTGTCGCTAATGAAAGCACCGCGGAATCATGACTCAATAATTGTGCCTTTCCTTCAAAGGGACTCAAGTGAGAGAAAAAGGAAAGGCTGCTCTGACCTCTAGCCTAGTTTCCCCCTATAGAGTGTTCCTATTGACTGTTCTCCTGTAGTCCCCTGGAAGGAAGCCAACCGACAGTGTAAGAAAAATAATAGTGCTGCTGCAGGAAAGTCCAAAGTGGAGAGAAAAACCAATAGTTGCTTGTTAAGTTACAATAATGACATTAAAACATTATGCATGCTACCTGGAGGTCTTAAGCTGAAGGAAGACCACGCTGAGACTGATTGCTCTGCTCGCTCGGCACCACTGTGCCGCTCTGATTTCAGCCTCTGATCGGAAGTTGTTCAGTGAAGAATCTCTTCTAGCTCCTCTTTCAGCTGTGGCATCTACCAGAACCCACACTCACACATGCACCAGAGTCCATAGGGATGTGAAAGCAAATGCCTGTAGTTCTGAGGCAGCTCCGACAAAGCACCTGGGACTCCCCAGGCTGAGAAGCAGGGAAGGCACCAGGAGCGGCTGAAAAGCCCCTGGGAGGTGGTGGAAGTGGGGGCACAGAATGGGGTTGGAGGAGAGGGAGCTGTGCAGCCCAGCTCTTCTGAGGTCACAGCCTCCTGAGTCCTCCGAGGCCATTGGAGAACTTGACACTTTCTCTCCACCTGTCATTGCTGCTGATGTTTATTCTGTATTTTTAATTCTTGCCTTTTTTGTCCCAAGGACATTTCCCAATTTTGCCTCTGCCCTTTGATCCCTTCCTTTTGTATCTCTTTCCCGCTTACATTAGCCCAAATAATATATTGCCTCTTTCCTCCGTCCTCCATTCCAGCTCCATGGTCTGCACTATGGGCATTTTCTTTCTTCTTTTCTTCTCCCTTAGACTCTATTTGAATGATTTCCCCCAGGCTTACAAGTATGCTTTGTAGCTAGAGTTTTGCTTTTGTCTCTAAAGTGAACGCTCACAAACGCCAGGTAGATTGAGAAACATAAAGCACATCAGCAATTGTTCCACCACCGTAAAAGACTAGGCTGTTGTTAATGAAAGCTTCAGCTCCGGCAGGGCTGCTGGCAGTGTTACCTCTGCATTCCCAATCTTTTCTGATAAGCATGCCAGGCAAGAAGATAAAAGAAATCAAAGGCTGCTTTTCAGCCTTGTAGTTTTGAAGTCCGCTAGCGCGGTTCCTGGAAGCTGCCATTTTTTCTTCCTTCTGGATGAAAAAGCCTGGGCCTCAAAATCAAATGTTTCCTCATTATTCCCTCAGGCTCCCTTGTCAAACTTTCTAAGGACTAAAAACACCAAGCGTCACGTTCTAAAACAATACGTTTTAAACATAGACGATCAATGAACATTTTACCTGGAGAACAAATGTGCTGTGGTAATTTGAACTACTAAGGTAGCCAGCACATGATTTCATTTTCTGTTTTAAGTGTGCTCCCTTCTTGTGGGCGATTGAAAAAAAAATACCCACCCACCCCCAAAGCTCGTATCTGAACATTGAGTTTCCAGCTGGTGGAGATGTTTAGAAAGTATGGGGGGGAGGGGCTCACTATCACAGGGGCTTGTCTTTGGAGTTTCATAGTCCATGCCATCTCTCTCTTTGACTCATACTTGCAGATAAAGATGTAAGCTACCAGCTCCAGCTCCATGCTTGCCTGCTGCTATACTGCTCACTGTGATGATCATGACTTGTAACCCTCAGTCACTATGAGCCCAAATTAACTTTCCCTGTTATGAGTTGCCTGGATGATGGTGTTTTATCACACCAATAGGAAGGTAACTAAGACACCTCTCAAGATTTATGGGCATGATATCAGCTTTTTGTCACTGAAATCTAACCAAAGAGACCCATAAATAGCATCACAAGCATTTCTGTAAAAAGCTGCCCTTGATAATTTTCAGTCCATGCATCTTTATTTCTACCATGTGAATGGCCACCAAGAGCAATCACAATCTAGACTGTATTTTCTCTGTATATCAGTTAACAGGCACATTTTGAAATGTATCATTCTTTTAACATCAAGAAAGCCATTTCATACCTGAGAAAAGATGACCACTTGAATAACTCATAACTCCTGAGTTACAAAGATAATCAAACACAGGGCACAACTACTTCTACGTTACTTATTTGTTAGTAGATAGAATATGGTTTCTAGGAATGGGTGAATTCAAACACTTAAAGCTGAAACAAATGCTTATGAGATACAGTAAGTCACGCATGGAAGACAAGTTTTGGTAAAGAATATGTGAAAATGGTATCTCCAGGGAAATATAAGGACGAATAATAGCTTAGTAAGCAAAATATCAAAAAGTAAGCAAATTTATTCATCCTTTCTTCTTATTCAAAGCTTTTTTGTTCTAATTTGCTCTGGGACCATCAACTGTGTTAGATAGGCATTCTCTTCAAAAGGTTAAAGTCTTTCAAGTTTTACTCATTTAAAGCCATAATTCACTAATTAATACATTTTAAACCAGTGGCTTTCAATCTTCCTAATGCTGTGACTCTTTAATACGGTTCTTCATGTTGCGGTGATTGCAACCACAAAATTGTTTTGTGACTATTTCATAACTGTAATTTTGATACTGTTATGAATAATAATCTAAACATCTGATGTGTAGGCTATCTTAAATGTGACCCCTGTGAAAGGGTCATTCAACCCCACAAAGGTATCCCAACCCTCAGATTGAGAACCACTGTTTTAAATTAATAAGTGCAGATGGAGAGAGAGAAACTTTTTGAAGAGTCTAAGAGACGATAGTAGTTGAATTAAGCATGCAGATCTTTTAAATAAAAGGATTAGAATATAATGATGAATGGGCCATTGAAGAATATGGAAAAGAGGAGAACAACTTCTAAAATAATTCTAAATTACATTCTTAAAGGAATGACATTTTGCAGGGGTTGATAAGCTTGACTCCAATGACTCTATTGTGGCTTTAGACTTGCAGAGAGAGTATTGGAGTTCTTGTGCCATAATCACGGCACATCTTGTCGCTAACAGATTCAGTTAGCATGCGTCTTCCACTCTGGATGCATCAGACGGAAGTGTCTATGCCAGGATGTTCGCAACTTGTGGGAACTTCAGCCTCATCTCATAAGAGCAGACTTTCTACATATATTATAAATCTACATGGAATATTAATCTATTCTGTCCATTTTAATTCACTTTATTCAGTCACTTATTTGGATGAACTCATAGATTTTAATTTTATATTTGGTATAGTTTAGGTTACAAACTAGCAGTGCTTTATTTTAATGAATAAATGTTTCCAGCTTAGGCCTCTGGAAAAGGTCTCAACTGGTACCTGCACCCTTTTGGCTTCACTCCATGATAGAATTTTTTGGTTTGTGATGCATCAAGTTGTCATCAGATTATCTCTGCTAGGCTCAGTTCCTTTTCTAAAGATCTGTATGGATATAAATGACTTTTATGAGCTTTGTGGGGTCACAGCTAAAACAAACTCTACAAATTTAATTTTAATACACTAGTATTATTATTTAATACATATTTTCTATTTTAGTACAAAATTTAATTTAAAAATGGGTGTTTTGCCAGCACAAGAGGTTTCTTTCTCTGCCTTTCATTTCTTCAATTCCTGTCTGGCATTTTGGAATCCTTAAAAGAGAGTTGGTCATTTAATCACTAATATCATATTTGCATACCAGAAGACAAAATAGTGGCAGAATATTAAAGGATCAGATAACCCTGTTGAGTGAGATTTTTTTTTTTGCAAAGTTGTGTGTGTGTGTGTGTGTGGTATTTTTTGTTGTTTGTTTGTTTGGTCTTTCCTTTTTTTATTGGTTTGGGCTTTTGTTTTTTGTTTACTGTTTTTTAAACAACATATTCCTCTATAGGCTTGTCTAGCCTACAACTCATCAGGTATAGCAGATTGACACTGAATTTAGAATGATCCTCCTATGTCTCTGCCCCAAGATCTGACATTAGAGCCACAGACCTCTATGCAGAATTTGACTCTGTTTTAAAGTATGTGTCCACATCCATCATTTACTGTAAGCCTGTAAGCTCCATCTCTGAATGCTTTTGACCACTTGCCTCAGTATTTCATGTTTTAGAAAAGAGTCCCAGAAACATATTAGTGGACACATTGCTAGATATGTTTGAGATTTGCTTCACAAGGAAGATTGACATTCATGGCTTCATCATCTATGTAAGATTTCTCAGGTATGGAGAGAAGCTTGTGTTTCTGAAGCAATAATTACAGGCCCTGAATTCAGCTGAGCTAAGTCCTCTGCACATACCTTATGGTTGTGTAACTTGGTGTTCTTGTGGGGCCCCTAACAGCCAGAGTGGAGGATATTTCTGGCTCTTTTGCCTGTGCTGGGGACTACTACCGGAACTCTTCATCCAGCCTTGATATGAGGGTTTGTGCCTAGTCTTACTGTAATTTCTTATGCCACATTTTGTTGATATCCCTGAGAGGTCTGCTCCATTTTGAAGGGAAATAGAGGAGGAGTGGACTTTTGGGGAAGGGGGATTGGGGACTGCAAGGAATGGAGGTAGAGGAAACTACAATAGGATGTAAATTATGTGAAAAATAAAAATTAAAGTTAAAAATAAATAAAATACTAAGAAAGTAATGAATGGAAAATATTTAAAGCAGCCAGGGGAAAAAAACATCAAATGCAAATGAACAAAACTAAGCACTATTTCATACTTCATATTTAAAAATGATATAGAGACTTAAGACACTACTACTATTGTCCTGTTTTTCTACTTTGCCGAGCTCTTGAGATGCTGGGCGCCAACATGCTGCTTGGGATGCAAAATGTAGGGTCTTTAGGCTTAGTTTCTTCCTTGCCACTGAGGTGCTAGGCTACCAACACACTGCTCAGGGAAGGCAAAATGCAGTCCAAGATAGGGATCCCAGCCTGTGTTTCTCCAGTTTCTCTATGGTTCTCAACTCCTGTAGACCCAGTTGCCACAGGGGATCCTGAGGAGTTGGGAATGGGTTTCTGCAGGCCTATGATCAGCCAGGGACAGGGTGGAATCCAGCTCGTCTCTGAGTGAGTATCAGATGTACTGAGGGGGCTCTGTCTCTTATGACAAAGGCTGCCCCCACCCCAGGTGGTCCTTGATGGAGCAGATGATTCTTACTTGTACAAACTGGTGTTTTTTTGTTTTTTCTTTCTTTCCATAGTGGAAGAGGATATATACATCTCACTTGGGATGAACCAGAAATTAAATACCTTTTGTAGGAAGGGATGCCCAGGAAGAGAAGCTGAGGGCTAAACACTCAGGGCCTATCTAGATATCTCATTAGCATGGAGAACTCTAGGTTCTTGTGCTTCATGATCAGTTGTCAGGACAGCATAGTTTGAACTCCTGCCATTCTCAATTATCTAGATTTATCTAGGTTCTGAACTTGCTACTACCTTAACAGTTCTATCTGGTGGCATGGTCCCCTGCTGTATACACTACAATGTTTATAAATTAGTGAGGAAAACAAAATCTGTCAATTTGGAATTCTATACAAAGCCAAACTATCTTTCAAAAGTTGAGTGAATACTGTTTTTGTTTTTGGGGTTTTTTTTCGTTTTGTTTTGGTTTTTTTGGCAAATGGGTAGAGCTCATATGTTACCTACCATTCTATGCTAGAAAATATATTTAAGAACATTATCAATCAAAGAAAAATAATGGCAGGTGAAAATTTTTATCTATGCAGTTAATAATAAATACAAGTAAATTGTACTGACTAATTTTATGTCAACTCAGCTCAATTTAGAGTCAGTTGAATGGATTCAATCAAGAAAATACTTCCATATGATCCAGCTGTAAGCAAGCCTGTAAAGTGGTTTTTTAATTAGTAATTGATGCAGGAGAGCCCAGCCCATTGTGGGTGGAGCCACCTAAGGACTGCTGGTCCTGAGTTCTATGAAAAAGTAGACTAAGACATGATGAATAAGCCAGTAAGCAACACCCCTCTCTGGCCTCTGTATCAGCTCCTGACTTGAGGTTCCTGCCTAACAAGTCTCTGCCCTCACTGCTTTAATGATGAACTGTTAAATGGAACTGTGAATGAAAGAAACCCTTTCTTTCCCAAGTTGCTTTTGGTCATGGTGTCTCATCACAGCAATAGTAACCCTGACTAAGACACAAATGGCATGCAGGAGTAAATATAAAAGACAGGTCTTTTGTATGAAGTTTCCTAAGATAGTGATAACAATACTCACAGTAAATTATACATAAAAATCTAATCAGTAATTGAAAATCGTTGAGATGGATAAAAGTGAAAGACACAACTTGGTGCTTTCTTTAAAATATTTCAATTATAAATATATAGAAAATTAAAAGCAATAGGACATATAAATGCAGCTTTCAAATGTTAATGAGATGGAAATAAGAGTCATTTTAGTAATGACAGTCAGCGTAGACATCTGAACAGGAAATGATTAAACTGTCCATTTGAGGGGCTGGAGAAATGGCTCAGTTTTCAAGAGCATGCACTGCTCTTACAGAAGACTTGACCAGTTGTCTGCACTCATTACTGCCTGTACCTCCAAGCCTAAGAGGTCTGATGCCCTTTTCTGGCCTCTGCAGGTCTCGTGCACTCACAAATCTATACTCTCAGATAAATGTACGTGTATCTGCCTAATTACAAATAAAAAAATACAAACATTTTTTAAATCCATGTGGCAGTTTGAATGAAGTATCCCCAATAAGTCTTTGTCATTTGAATACTTGGTCCCTATGTGGTGGCTATTTGAGGAGAATTGGGAGGAGTGACCTTGCTGGAGGAATTAGCTCACTGGGGGCCACTTTGCAGTTTCAAAAGACTCATTCTATTTCAGCTTGACTGCTCTCCATGCCTCCAGGTTTTCATTTGAGATTGTAGCTGTTACTTGTTCTTCTAACCTCTTTTTTTAAAAAAACACTTCCTGTTTTCTCTTTGAAAAATTTACAATTGTAAATTCTCCCTCTGCTTCTTTGATATGCAAATCATCTCCCACCCTTTTGCTTTAGAAGTGTAATTAACAAGAAAGATGGGTCTGTGTGCTAAACCACAGCACCAGTTCAATAAGCAATCAGAACAGGGAAAGCCTAAATCACATTAACCAACACTTCCAACAATACCATCAATTTCTTTCTTTACAAAAAAAATTAAATTATGTCTATTTATTGTGTGTGTAAGTTCATGTGTGTCATAACACCCATGTAAAGGCCAGAGGACACCTTGCAGGAGACAATTCCCTCCTTCTATCATATTGGTCTTGGAGATTGAATTAAGGCTTCCTAGAAAAGTACCAATATCTGCTGAACCCTCTAGCTGGCCTAGTATTATCTAATTCTAAAGGATGTGTATAGAGAATAATTTATGCAGTCCTGTGCTAAAGAGATCGGGACTGATGGCATCCTTGAGCCCAGGAGATTAAAGTTAATCAGCCTGGGTAACATTGAAAGAAATGTTTTTCCACCCTCCTCCCCTCCCTAGAAATAGGGCCAACTGTCCAACTCAGGCTGGGACCAGAATCTGCCTCAAGAAGGTATAAAAGGTGTGAGCTTTGAGAATTCAGGGTCACCTCTGCCTCATGTGCAGGACGACCTCAATGCATTGGAAACAATACACCTCTTGCTGATTGCATCTCTCTCAATCTCTGTGTCTTTTCGAGGGGGAACTACCAATCTTTGCAACCTTCGGGTCCAACAGCATAGTCACCTTGCTTCAACTATTCAGATGATCCTATGATTTTTGCCCCTGAGTTCCTTTGCATGATATTACATTTATTGATCTGATCTGCATGCATTAAATCATCTTTACATTTGTAAAAGAAGCCAATTTATTTATGGTGTATACTTTTTAATGTACTTCTGAATTCAATTACAACATTTTGAGAATTCTTGAATGTATGTTCACTACAATTTTCTTTTTAGTTGTTTTGTACCTCTGGTTTGGGTAATAGGGTAATGCTGGTTTTGTAATTTGAATGTAGTAGCATTTCTCCCTTTTATATTTTACAAAATAGTTTGAGAAGCATTGGGTTAGTTTATTTATTTGTTTTAAGTCTGGGAGAAGTCTATCATGAATCCATCCATCTAGCCTGGACTTTTTAATTTGGATTTTTTTTTCATTATTATTATTCTGAGACAGGCTAACTCCATACCAGGTTTCAAACTAGCAATTCAGAAAACTAAACCTAAATTTCTGTTTCCAAGGACTGGGCAAGGCAAGGCAAGTCCAGACAAGTCAGTTACAAAAAACAAACAAACAAACAAACAACAACAATAAAAACAAAACAAAACAAAAAACCTGACAGTCAATCAGAAACTGTCCTGACATCAGTAACTGTCTCAACACCTGGCTGCAGGCAAGGGAAATGGGTCAGCAACCGTTTCAAGACTCCCTCCACAGCAGTTTCCAGACTTCCCCAGCAATGTTACCAGTACTACTGCCACACAGCAATGGTTCTGGAATGTCCCTAGAGATAGAGCCAACAGATTAAGAAAAAGGTCACTTACCTCTCCCCAGAATTCCCCTAATATGCTTTAAACCAGGCTCCTGAGCTCAGGTAAGTGCCTCCATCTTGGTAGATGGTAGATAGGTCCCAGCATGCTGTACTTCTGCAGAATAAAACGCACTTTGATTTTGCATACTATTTGAGTCTGGGGTATCATTCTTTGGTGAATTATGAACCCTTACAAATCTATCAATTTCATTGCTTTTAATAGATGTTTAATAGATTTTAGATTCTGGTAGGCAATATGCATCTAGAAATTCATCCATTTCCAATTTAGTGGAATGTGTGTCCTAGTGGGTCCTGGAATTTCATCCATGTAATAAATATGTCATCAGAGGAGAACAAAAGAATGAACTCATTCAATTTCAAAATGGTGAGAGCAGATTTATTGACCCAAAAGATTACTGCCACCAATCCCTGCAGTATGGTATCAGGGGTAGAGGAGAGTTCGAAGTATAGGGTGTAGCAACAGTAACGGCTTTTGTATTCCTGATTAGACACAGGAGAGGACAAGGCCTCACCAGATCCAGAAACTCCATTTCAGGATAAACTGCTTTTTGAAACAGGAGATGGGAGATAAGTCAGGTTACCTTTTTTTACAACTTCAGTCTGTGGTATGCAAGCATAAGGAATATTAAATATAAGCCTTTTTCTATCAAATACTGTAAAACTTGAGTTTGGAAGAGGAATTTGTTTGGAAACGCTGCTTGCCTTCACACTAGCTGGAAGTCTGCCCTCCCTTTCCCTCAACCCTACCTGCTAGGAGACAACTCCTGCCTGACCCCTTACATTCACATTTTTGGCAACCTGCCCAAGAGTTCTCATTCAGTCTCAGGTTTTAACCATATGTGGGCATAATTCTAGCTCCTAGCTGACAAGTCATCAACTAAGGTCTATAAAATCCCCTTGCCTTAGCCTGGGCACATGAATTCCCTGGCCCTGTTCTTTGGGCCCACCGAACCCTGCTGGGAGTAAGGCTTTAAGACATGGTCATTTATCTGCTTTTAATCTGGTCTGATCTGGCCTATATTTGTGCTACTTAATTTTGTCCCCAGGAGCCATTTTAAGACTCTAGCTAAATTAGGTTTCTGCTTACTGTAGCTATGCTAGGTTTCTATTTACTATAAAACTTCAGTTTCCATTTCTGATTTTGCTTGTGCCTTATTCCCATTACCACAGAATGGTCTGTAACAAATATTCCAAGAAAATACCTAAACTTCCTGGTCTTGCTTCAGTAACCAGGCTTTCTTATAAATTACCCCACCTTATGATTTTTGCCCTATAAAAGAAGCTTGAGAAACTGGCTTGGGCTTTTGTCCTGAACTCTGTCTTAGGGGAAGAAGGCTGCCAATTAAGTTCTCTGGTGTGCAAAATAAAGCTTGCTTTAATTTGACCATAATTTGAAGTTGGCCGTCTTTCTCCTTTAGTCTGTTGGGATTAACACCTTCTTCCTTTCCCATTCATTGATTCTTTTCAGACTAGCCAATCTCATAATACTGTGAGGTTTGATCTAGCCAATGGGGAAAAGGCACAGTTACAGCCTTCATTATAATAAAACCCAAGTGCACTTCCTGTCTCTTGAGTGTTCAAGCTTCAAACCACACCCTCTTGATGAAAGTAAAGTCAGTCTTGTCTGCCTCAGTTGTTTCAGGTGGAGTGGTAGTCTCTTTCATTTTGACTGAATTTATTTCTAACCTGAGTGTACTGGCTAGTTTTGTGTGTCAACTTGACACAAGGCTAAAGTTATCACAGAGAAAGGAGTTTCAGTTGAGAAAATGCCTCTATGAGATCCAGCAGTAAGGCATTTTCTCAATTAGTGATCAAGGGGAAAGGGCCCCTTGTGGGTGGTACCATCAGTGGGCTGGTAGTCTTGGGTTCTATAAGAAAACAGGCTGAGCAAGCCAGGAGAAGCAAACAAGCAAGCAAGCAAGCCAGTAAGTTACATCCCTCCATGACCTCTGCATCAGCTCCTGTTTCCTGATCTGCTTGAGTTCCAGTCCTGACTTCCTTTGGTGATGAACAGCAGCATGGAAGTGTAAGCTGAATAAACCCTTTCCTCCCCAACTTGCTTCTTGGTCATGATGTTTGTGCAGGAATAGAAACCCTGACTAAGACACTGAGTTAAGTCTGTTGCTTGTTTTGCAACCTCTATCCTTTAGAGAGTGTGGTGGCAGTTATCTGGGCTTTGGAGCTTCATAGGCTGCAAGTTTATTGAAGCCTTGAGCGTGTTTTGTGGCCCTAGTTCTAGAGTGGTGAGCTTCCCTTTCACTGGTTTCTATAGCAAATGTTAATATGTGTAGAGAGGATTTTGAAAAGTACCAGCTGATTTTGAGATTTTTGTGTCTCCAAACAATTAGTACAGAGGTACATGGACTGTAACAAGAAGAGAAATAATTTATTAAAGGAGAAACAAATATACTTGGGAATGCATCTGTATTGTTCCTGCTTTAAAAGAAACATATTTGGGGCCCCTGTGTCCTAGTATGGGGGCCATTTATCTATTATGCATTTCTCCTGCACATGCTCTGTTCTCTTACTTGTATCCAATAGTGTGGACAAATTCCATCTTCTCTTTTTCCTGTTTTCTTTTATAAGTTAATCTTGATATCTCTGGACTCTATTACTCCATCTAGTTCTCCCACCTATAATCTCTACCTTTCATGTCTAATTATATTATTATTTTGGATTTGTTTTTTTTTCCCTCTCTGTTGATCATTTTTGTTAACAAATTGTCAACCCCCATCTTAAAAAACAAGAAAGAAAAGAAAGAGCCATATGCTTCAGTACAAATATCCTTAACATATGAAGAAATAATACTTCATATATATTTTTAAATATTTTAAATATTTAAACAGTGTATGTTCATTGTGTGAATGGAAATTTCTGAACAGAAGCTGTGTCTGACTTTCAACACAGAAAATACCTGGAAGGAGTTTCTGTGTCTAGAGAGGCTGATAACTGGTTGGAATTGTAGTACGTTGAAAAGAGTTTTATAGTTCAGAAACCGCCCACTTTATTGCAGGCTACTTTTAGTCTTCTGGAACTGCCATTCCTTGTCCCATTCTGTATCTGAACTAATACTTCAGGAAAGTAAATAAATAAAAACCTCTTAGAGGCTATTAACTGAGAACCACCATCTCGTGATAATAAATTAAAAAGAAAAATAGTTTAGAATCTATTGACGTAGTGGAACTCTAGTTTCTGCCAATCCCAGAGATAAGAATGTTACCAAATGGCATCTCAGGCCTAAGAAATACTTTTCTCCATCTCACTGTATCCATCTGTCTGGTGTACTCACTAATGTGTTTTAAACTTGCCTTGATTTAAGACTTTGTTCTATAAAACTATAAAATCTCTATGAAATTGCTTCTGCATCAGAATATGGAATTTGAGCAAGCTAAATTTGTGTTTCCAGGCCAAGGTCATTCAAAATGATCCAAAGTAAACTAACTCTTATTCCCCTTAAAATGAGAGCTGTGAGTATTTTACATATACAGTTGTATAATAATTTTTTCAACTGTTTGGACAATAAGTTTTAAAAGATGAATTTGCTTCATTCTTCTTTTTCTTGCTGAAACTCTAGAGAAGAATTTGTTAAAACATGCTTTTCATAGATTTTGTAAATTTGGAAATACCTGATTCTGAGCTGCTGAGCATGGATAGTCTTTTTCTTGCTTTCTGTGTACTGCCTGACTCTGAGTAACTATAGTATCATCTGCCAGTTGTACAGAGAACTAAGAGACAGACACCAAGAAAAGAAAAATGTAGGCTTTGTCATCATCATCTGTAATTAAGAAGAGTGTGTCATATCTCTTCCTTTTTGCTTTCATGCTGGATTTTTATATGCAGGAATAATGGAGAGATAAAACCCAAATCTTTTTATTAATTTGAAGAGAATCCTGCAGAGAAAAGTACTGGAAATGGACTATTTGGGGAAAATGGAAAGGCATACAACTAATTAGATGCATAAAAAAACTAAACTGCCTTTAGGCATATTCCAAGAATTAAATATTCACTCTAATAAAGTATTCTGATTACTTTAGTATAAATGTAAGTGTAGCTAAGCTGTATGTTTTGTTTTGTTTTTTAATGATTTTGGATTTACTTTGCATAGACCTTGTCCATTATAATCTTCTGAGATTCCTAAAGTCATAGGATTGATATAACCAAAGCATTTGTCATTTGCCCTAGATAAGGAAATCTGTGTCACTCTTATTTCCTCAAATGAAGTGATGAAATGAGAGCTGTACCCAAGCTGTGCTAATACATGGCTTGAGATGAACCCAGAGCATTGCCTTCTCTGTTCTATCCCTAGGCTTAGGCTTGGAGGCTTTTAGCCTCCATTCAATCTAATCTTCTGCAAGCTCAGACCTTGAAGATTTCAGCTTCCAGACTCTGTCTGCTAACCTAGTACTAGAATGTTTCAGCCTCCATGAATTACTGCTGAATAATTTCACACTCTCTTTCTGAACTCTGGCTGGTTGGCTCAACTCACCTGTTCTAGCTCAAATTCCTCTCCAACCTGTCTGATTCAAATGGACTTCTCTCTGCTTCTGACTAAATTGCTCTGCTTGGGGAAGAAAATTGCCTCTGAGCTCCATGAACTCAACTGAATTCAAGTGAACTCAATTGAACTCCACTGCATTGTCTGAACTTAACTGAGCTGCCCTCACTGAAGTGCCCTCCCTCCTAACTCAGTCTGTGCTGTTCTTAAGTAGCCTCTCTTTCCTGTCCATTCTCATGAGAGTTGGGGTGTCCTATCTCTGACTTATTCTGTCAAATCTTTCTGTTAGGACCTATGTAAAATATTAAGGTCTACATGAAATATTAAGGCCTAGGTAACTGTTACCTGGATAGACTGCCATTATAAGGAAACTTTCTGGTATGTTTCTGCTCTTACTAGAAAATTTCTAATGCCAAGTTTGATTACATATTCTGTTATGTTCTGTGTCCTTGGAAACGAGTCACAATAGAAGTCTGTAAAACTGTCTTGTATAGTTAACCACAATAAGCTTGGACCTGAATCAGCCACCCAACAGCACTTCTTGCACCTATGTATAAGCTTTTATAGTATCTGCTATATAAGCTGCTCCTGGAATGGACCTCAACATAAGAGAGACACCTGCACCAATATAAGAAACTATTTGGAATAAGACATCCATTTTGAGTAGTGGTCTAGTAAAGTTTAAGCTCCTATGACCTCATTGGGAACTGACATCCTACTTGGTAGAAAGAGACATGTACATGTGTAACTGACATCCTAGTTGGCAAATTAAGAGATGAATATTAGACAAGTCCCATCTTGGTAGACAAAGCAAGTTCCCTGGCACAGTTAATACCCCAACCAATGGGAGTGGGATACATGGACAACAGACATGTTCCTAATGAAATCCCCTATCCCTAAATCCTGATTGGTGACATAACTTGGCACAGATGTTTTTGGGATTTGCTGCTTAAAAATCCTGTAGAATCTTAACTTAGAGTCATGGCTCAATTTCCAATTCTGGCCCTCGTCAACCAGTCCTGGGGCATATGCTCAATAAAGTGTACCGGTCTGACTGAGATTGGTTTCCCTGTGGTTTGTAGGGCAATTCCTGGACCCCCAACACTTTCTTTGATTTATTACTTTGTCTGTCCCTCAATTAAACTTACTTTCAAACGGGGTACTTTCTTCTACAAACTAACTTTACCTTTATTTTTTGGGATTAAAGGTGTGTATGAAGGGTGTGTGGTATGTCTATATTTCATCCATATCATACAGACCTAGAAGGTCTTTACATGTGATCCACCTTGCCCAAGCAGCCATGTTACTGGACTAAAATTCGACACAAAATCAGTTTCAAGAAACATTTATACACAAAAAAACATTTCTACCATATCTATGAATACTTTATCATATCCAGCTATAACTGGTGATTTTAAACATTGTTTTGAAAGTTTAAAAAGAAGATCAGGACAAATTAATTACGTTGTATTTATTTTAACATTACTTGGAACATTGCAGCACAGAGGTTTTTCAGAAGTTTGAGGAAGGCAGGGTGATTTGGCAGAGACACTAACAATTCTAACAAATAAGAGTCGAAGAGTATTATTATTCTTATTTGTCTCTATTTTCCCAAATAGCATTCCAAGGAGCCTCATATAAAGCCAATAGACACTAAGTGTTGACAGTGTTAGACTTTTAAAGACTTAGAAATGTTTTATCTAAATATGAGTTGTTGAGATGTTGAGTATTATCAGGTTATAAGATAAAAGTCTACTTAATCATCATAAAAAACTGATCACTCACTTTACTGAGTACCTTCATGTACCTTCAGCAAAACACTTTCTATGTACTGAAATCCTCACAGCAGCAGGATATCTGTGATGGGCCAAATGTTTCATTGCTGGTCTGTGTACCAGATGCTATCTTGGGAGATCTGTGGGGCGCTGGCCCTGGCTGGAGAAGCTAAAGAGTTATGCTATCTGAAGGAGATGGGGAGTCAGATTAAAGATGAGAATCTTTAATCTCTTTCAATTCTGCTCCAGAATTGGTCAGCACCGCAGGGAAGGATGCTAAGTTAGCCAGTAGGGCATGAGGCAGGGTGGGGGAGTGCTAGGGGCCAAGGTCGGGCCCCAAGCAGGAAGTGACCTCTGTAGTCTGTAGCAGCTAGAGCAGCTTCCAGCTGTGATAGCTTCAGGAGAGAAATCTCTTCTCCAAAGTGTTACAGGTCTATATGACATATGATCTCAAATAGTCTTTGATGAAATAACTCTCACATGCTTTATTCCTTGTGGACAGTGTCTCATACACATTTTGAGGTAGGATGGAGTCTAAAAGCAGATGCTTTCTATTGGCTTGGTCTGAGATATCAGGGATGCCTCATCTGTATGTGGAGGGGCTTTGGGCACTGTACCCACATGACACATTGCCACAATCCTCTCTGTTGGGTGTGTGGTCATGTGTTCCAGGACAGAAACCTGGTCAGGAGTAGATTAAACACCTACCATCATCAGGTATGAAGGTACCAGGGTTTCTGAATCCACTTGACCTTATCAACTTTTCTGTCTGATGGCATGATCCACTGCCCTACATTTAGTAGACATAGAGTTCTACCTACAGTTCTTACATCAGTGTGTGATTCTCTACCTTGGCATCTCAAATGACACTAGTAAAGCTAAAACCATAAGTAGCATTGCCAAGTTTAGACAATGAAGAAGCAGATTATAAAATCTTCTAAGTCATCCTTCCTAATTGAGGGCGGTGCCTCTGCTGCTCATGTTTAGCAAGGACTACTTACTTAACATTTCAATGTTTTCAGAACCATAGAAATGTCAGATACATTTCTAATGCATAAATTTCTGAGAGTGCAAGAGGATATAGAAAAGACACAGAAGACTCCTGTATAATAGAAAGAAATTAATTTCTTCACCACTATACAATATGTATATGGAACAAGATGGGAGAAAGCCAGGGCATTCATTATTCACAGAACCTTTAGGCAAATCTCATTTTCTCTGACACTTATCATAAGAAAACCAAATGGCCCTCAAGTCAGCCAGGGATTCTATAAGAACCATCATCAGTGGCCCAGTCAGCATTTCTTTTCTGCCTAGAATTTTAGAGCACAAAAACTGTTTCAAAGAAAAGAAACAAATGGAAAAGAAACTCTTATCTGAGTTAAGAGAGTTGATGGAGAATGAAATAATTTTATAGGTTTTCCATTTATAATTTTCTCTTTATGAGATATTAAAATGAAAAAGAAAGTATAAGTGAACATACCCGTGTTTTGATTAGGAAATAAACTGACAAGTGCTGGGGTCATCTGTTCTTACTTTATGTGAGGCTCGACATTGAAGATCAACTGGAGAAGCCTCAGCTCACGACGGATATCTGAGATGACACCTCCAAGCACACCAGCTTTGCTAACAGCCTTTTCTTTAGACTGGGACAATTTATTCCTCACAAACTGCCACATCCCACATTTTAAGAAAATGTAAGATTTATTTCAAAGGGTGAAAATTAGAAAATTAAAGAAAAAGGTATGAATATATTCTTAAATAATCACTTCTTTGGGAAAATAAACAATCCATTATTGGGGAAATACCAAGTTTATTATCATTCTCACACTGACTCACCATAATTAAAAATAGAATAATGCTATCATGTAAACTATGCTTAAACAGTTGACAATGAGAGAGAATATGAGTATAAAGATCACAGTAAAAAAGCTGCACAGATACCAAGTAAACATGAAAAGAGTAGTAGAATAGAATAGTAGTAACACCATCAGATGTCTGTTCATATATTATAGTTTGAGCTACACAAACAACATTCACTTGATATTGTCAAGCCAGGGAAAGCAAGGCTGTTCTTACCAGTGATAAAATTTTAAGGCATTAAGATAGTGTTTCTTATTCAGAAGTAGCCTGTACTATGATCTGACTAACCTTCAGTCACAATGACTGATTTTATATTTTTCGTTTTAGTTTATGAAATGTAACTTAATGGAATATACAAGAAAAACAAATAAAAAACAAAGAAATAGACAATAATAGTAACAGCAACAAACGCCATCAAGAACCTTTATAGTGAACCTGACCATGTTCTGATAGATATGAGTTTATTCCACAGTGAAAGATGATATCATGTCAAGGGTCAAAGCTATCCCTTTGACGTCTTTATGACCTAATACAGTGCAAGTCTTGAGAAGAGAAGAGTAGACTGCAGTGTATGGAGAAGAAGAATGACAAGAGGAAATAGAACAGAAATAATTTTATTGGCTTTGTGCCTCTTAAAACAGATTATATTGTACATGTGTGAAAATTAGTATCTGTACTGAAGAAAAAAATAGATGTAAGAAAAGATACATTGGATTGGATCTTTGGCACATACAGTCACTCTTAAAGCATGTGAGTCTGAGCAAGTGCTCATGTTAAATCTGCTTGTCTTTCACAAAAGCCTTGGAGAATAGTTTGTTAGAATTTAATTTACAAGCAGCACAGGTCATCGCACATGGATATCCCAGAATATATAGGTTCTAATTATCTTTAAAAAGAATAACATGATAACATTATAAACCAGGAAACAATCCCATGAGTGAAATCTTATCATTGAAAGTTGGTAGTATTCACTCCTCTGGATTTGTCCGGATTTAGGCACATTTCCTTAGTAAGCCCCACAATTATTCACCAATTAACTTTAACCAAAGTACCAAGAAGAAAGAGCATGCTGTAAACATTCAGTACACAGGGTTTATGACTTACATTTTCAACTGTCAGCATTTACAAACCATCTTCATAAATCCAAAGATCCATGTGGTATTAATACTGTAACATACTCAGTCTAATTATTAGGCTTCCTCTTTCTTTCACCTGTTCTCTAGAGTTCTTAGAATCTAATCAGATGTGAACAATGAGACTTCCCTGCTCTAAGTAACCTGAATCATGTGTTATCATCTCATGTAAAGACAGTGACAGAAACACAAAAACATAGCTTATTTCATTGTTTTATATATATTACACAATTTTATATTATTGTATGCCCTACATCTTAGGGCTATAGAGATGAATGAGATAACCTTAACAATGAAGATCATTTGTGTGCTGCTCAGTTATTCACAGAAAGCACTGTATGTCCCTCTCACTGCCTCTGATCATTTTCTGCAGTTTTCATCATGAACAGTCAATTCTACCAAACTCTGTACTACCTCCATATGACTTGCCTCCAACACTGCCTCTGAAATGGTCTCTGTTATAGTACTTAGATATTTAAGATCATCATTGGTTTATCCTTGAATAATTTGAAGTTTGGAAATTATGAAAAAAAGGATTGGTATCATGTAACTGCCATAACCAAATAATATATATTATGTGGCTTAAGACTATGGGAATTTATTTGCTCAGGGTTTAGGTTTCTGGATGTCTGGGGGCTAAAGTTGTCAGAGCCCTTTTTTTTTTTTTTTTTTTTTTTGCACTGAGATTATAGATGTAGTCTTCTTTGCCTCTCCCTGGCTGCTGACAGTGTTTGATTCTTGGCATCCGTTGGGAACAGTGGCATCTATCCAGCCACTGCCAGATGTCACTCAGTGCTCCCCTAGTGTGTCTGCCATCCCACGACAATTTTTAGTCTTATAAGCACTCATCATGTCACACAGAGTACACCCTAATGACTTGATATTAACCTGGTTGTGTGCATAAAGAATTTATTTCTAAGTAAGACCACGGGGACTAGATGTTGTGATTCCCACAAGTTTTCTACTGGAATAGAAATCAGCTCACAGCTCAAAATTTTTATAAAATATAACAACATAAGTTTAGGACAATAGTTTTTGTATTTCTATAATAAAAGATACCCAGAATAATGGTTTCAATGTAGAAGGATGTTTGATGTGTATAGATCGGAATTTAATTGACTTTTGTTTCATGTTGATATAAGCCACCTTATGTTTCCTTAATAACATTGTAGAATAAACTTTTATGCATTAGTTACTTTCCTGTTGCTGTGATAAAACACATTGAGAAAGGCAACTGATGGGACAATGGGTTTGTTTGGGCCTACAGTTCCAGAGGACTAGAGTACACATGCATCAGGCAGCAAGCACAGCAGCTGCAGTAGCAAGCTGAGAGCTCACACCTTGAGCCAAAAGCACAAAGCAAACAGCAAAGTGGAAATAGCTCAAGTCTTTAAACTATCAAAAGGGCACTTCTAATGACCTATTTTCTTCAATTTGGCCATATCTCCTAAACATATCCAAGAGATATCTGGAGTCAGAGTGTTCAAATAGAAGAATCTAGGGGACAGGGTAGAGCAGCATTTTCATTCTAAATTAAGCCATTCTAAGATTAAACAACAACAAGCAAACAAGCTAAAAAGCAAAACTAGAGTTTGTGGTGACTTCAATTGTTTCAGTACAATAAGAAACAGTCTCCCAACCCCCTGGAAATCATGGTTCATTTCCTATTAAATTATTTGTAAACTCAGTGTAGGGGGAGGCATCTGCCCACACTCATGCATACATGCTCATACACACACACACACACACACACACACACACACACACACACATGTGGAGGTCAGAGGACAAGTTGCTGGAGTCCATTTTGCCCTTCCATCATGTATGTTCTAGGTCATCAGTCTTGGGAGCAGATACCATTATCTCCTGAGACATTTCTCCAGCCCAAGAATATGTATTTCACCACTAGCTATATATTCAAAAGTCCTTACATTGTATGAATACAGGTATATGATAAGGAACTCCGGGTATGATATTTACTTATGATTTGGATGTAAATGTCCCCATAAGCATTTAATTCAGTTGAACACTTGGTTTGCAATTGGTAGCAGAACATTGGAATATTCTGGAACCTTTAGTAGGTAGGGTTTGGTGCAAGAAATAAGTTCCTGGATAAGAGGCCTTATTGATTATAAATAGAATTGTCCCGTTATTCCCTGAGATCTCTGCTTCCTGATACACCAAGATGTGGGCTCACTGTATCACAATCTTCTGCCATCTCAGATGATGCCATCTTCTACCATATCTTACCTACTATGATGAACTATAATGATGGGTCAAAATAAACCTCTCCTTTGTTAAGTTGCTTTTGGCCACATAATTGACCACAATATTAACAAGAAAATAAGAAATAAACTGATTGATGAATCCAAACCGGAAGTCTTTATATTTTCATGAAGGTGAAATGATAGCAGTAATTTTGATTATTGCTGTATTCAATAACTAAAGAAGTTTAAATTGATCTTAATGTTCAAGATGGAATGTGGGATTTCTGATTCTTGGACAGAGATTTCTAGATAAGGTACCTGTCTGGTTAGGCTTTTTTGTCATTTATTTTTTTAAAGTTGACTTAACATAATCTTATCTAAGAGCTAACCCCAATTAAGGAATTATTTTCATCAGAATAGTCTGTAGGCACATCTGTGGGGCATTTTTTATTATTAATGATTGATATAGAAGGGACCCACTCTGGGTGATACCACCACTGGGCAAGTGGTCCTGGATTGCATAAAGAAGCAGGCTGAGCAAGCAGAGAGCAAGCTAATGAGCAGCATTTCTCAATAGTCTCTTCCTTAATTGCCACTTTCAGATTCCCATCATGAATTCCTGCCTCAACTTCCCATCATGATGAACTACGACTGGAAAAATACATACAAAGTAAATCCTTTCCTACCCAGGGTTGCTTTTGGTCCTAATATTTTAACACAGTTCTAGAAAACAAACTAAGACAGTGCCACATTGCCTCAATGCTAATGGTCAGTGTGAAGTCCATTCTTACTGCATCTCAGATGGTTTTTGAGCACCCGTGTATTTGCAGAAGCTACTTATCAGCCTGACTGGTCATTTAATGTATACAACCACTTGCCAACTCTCTTCCAACAACAGCAGTGCATCATCTTCATTGCATTCAAACCCATAGTTCGCTGATTGCTTACAAGTTCTTCAAATAAAGGCTCCTAACTTTTGTAAATTTTACTTAATAAACCAATTAAATTGTATCTGTTATAATCCCTATGAGTTATCCAAAACACAGTGCTCATGCAACGAAATTGTCTACTTGAAGTGTGTTCAATCTGCCTAAAATTACCAATGAAGCGTTTTACTGCTATGGGCCAGCATAACTCAATGAGCTTTGGATTCATCTCACAACTTGAGACACAGATGGTGATAACAAGATACCAATACAGCAGCTTCTATTGATTCTTAATATGACCCTCTTTCTGTTGTCTTAAGCATTTTCTTTAGTCAATGAAATACTTGTTTTTCCAGAGTCAATGATTTGCATAATAACTTGGGATAAAAAAATGAGGCAATAATGGAAAACTTCGGCTATTACTGCTGTAAACAGAAGATGTTCCAAAAGAGAAATTCTTAATTTTAGGGAACCATGAATATCTCATTACTCATTCATTCAAACATTTACATATCCAGTGAATAATGTTGAGCACTAACCACTGTAGACCTTAGGTAAACCACTTGGGAGTAGGAATAGCATAATTTAATTATGATCCCTGCTCTTAAAACATTCTCTCAAGAGGAAATAAATAATGAATAAGAAAACTCTAAGTAAGTAAAATGTTAAGATATGCCATGAAAGATAAATTAATGTCAAATTGAAACCTGGGAGGGTAGACTGAACACATTATTTCTGGGATAATACCATTTAATTTGGAGTTTGAGTACTGGGGTGTCTTCAATAAATGAAAATGAAAAGACAGGCACACAAATCTGCACTGGAAAAATCAGTGAAAAAATGAGAGTGTTCTCAAGATAAATGTAAGAAAATGAAAATCTTTAGAGGGGTCAAAGGTAAAATGGGAAAGAGCCAGATTTTTGAACAAAATTAAGATGTTTTCTCTTCACTAACCAGTAAGCGGCAACCAGAATCATTTGAGCAGAAACAGGTTATGCTTAATAAGAATTATTTTGGTCATTTTTTAAATAGAAGGGTTTAAAGAGAAGAGACTAATGATACTTCATTGGTTTCTGAATTGTCTAGGACAGACAGAATTGAAGACAAGCAAAGGTTCAGTCAAGGAAAATTTCAAAGGGATTAAAAGAAAAAAGGTAAGGTTTAAAAGTTGACTAAAGACAAGGTTAGAATGGTGGTGAAGAGCTATGGAGTGTGTGTGTCTGAGAGTAACCCAAAAGGAGACAGGAGGATTCCTGAAGTGAAAATTCAGAGGAAAACGCAGGCTTTGGAGAGAGTGCTAAAAATACGCGGGGTTCTTTGGGAAAAAACATGCTTTAGTCAAAATATGATGTAAGCTGATTTCAGTTTGAAGATTTTCAAACCACAACTCTCAAACATTTCAGTTGGGGCTGTGGAGAGGATTAGGTGGGTTAAGTGCTTGCTGTGCTAACATGGGGCTCTCACTTCAGACCCCCAGGACCCACAGAAAAATTAAGGCACAGAAAGAGGCATAGCATGCAAGCCACTTAGCAGCCCTATGTATTTCCTCGTGTGTTCTTAAATGTAGATTTGGACTTGGGTCTATGTTTGTGATGTGGCTCCCTCTCCCTCCATGTTATTAGACCATGTTCTCCTGTTATGGCTTCTCCACCTTCTACCACACTCTACCATGTAAGTACACATTGATTTTAGAAAGTTTTATTTGTATTTTCTCCCTAGAAGATAGATTTCCAAAAATAAATCTGTTTCTCACATGCTTAGAAATATGAATGCACAGAGTAAATATTCTATACTCATTTATCTGATAAAATTGATACTTATTCTCAACTGAACACAAATCCATTAAATAAAGCACAACTCCAGGCTTGTGAAGATCCACTGTGGTACAGAATTGTATATTTTCTGTCTTTGAGCACATCCAAGGTCTTAGAATCTTGTTCATTCAATGCTGATTGTGTAAGTTAAGGTCTTACTTTAAAGAGTAGCAAAACTTTCTATTTTCTATATACAAACTACCATTATGAGCTATGTTCTGTGCAGAATTTATGTCTGTACAAAACTGGGCTAAAAATTAGATCAGAATGTTCACACAGTGGCAAATTCTTCATTCAGTAAGCTCCTCACTGGAGCCAGAAGCCAGGTTTGCAAATATGAGAATAAAATAAACAACAAATTTTCTATAACCTTAAAGAAATTCATATTCTCAAAGATACTGGAGGAGATGATCCAATAGAAATTGCTACAAGAAGACATTAAGCCAACAGTGAAAAATCAATAAAAATAGCAAATTTGAAAATTACATATCAAAGCTAAGTGTCTTAAAAAATTCCTGCACTGATTGGAAGTACATTAGTTTATTATACATTGAAAAAAGTGAAGAGTAGGCAAGAAAAGGTCAATCATCCTGTAAATTAGATTTCTGGGTTGAGTGCTGCTGAGAAGCCTGGAACGAGTGCGTTATTAATCCTGCAGCAATTACAATGTGTGCCTATGGACAATGCCTCTCCCTTTCTGGGTGCCTTTATCTCCACAGAGAAGCCATTCGCTAGGCGCCATACTGCTGTCATCAAAATGCTAATTGCTATCATAATATCTGCTCATAAAATACCCTCAGCAATAGTAACAGCAACAACAATAATATGCAACTTACCAACATGATTTTTCCTAGCTGTAAGGACAATATATTCTGTTTCTGTATCAGCCCTTCCCAGCTTTATCCTGTCCTCTGTGGCCATTCACCGTAGGGTTCTATCAACACTGTGATTTGACTCAGAGCTTTTGTCTTCAATTGCCCAAGTGAACATCCTGTTTCCAGTAACACCCACTAAAATTCATACACAAATATATAAAATGTACTTATATACCTTTTTAAACAGCAACTGTTTTCTCAGATTAAACCTACCTAATTACCACTATCTCTTTACTGATATAAATATTGCCAATCAATATAAAAATATTTAATGTATATTTATTTTTTAATATATTTACTGTCAAGTCCTTATTGTACATGAGGAAAAACATATGCATAATATTTTATGCTTTGCTTAAAATCAACTATTCAAATCTATTTGGGAAGCATTCGGTCTTAGAAAACATTAAAAACACTAACTTTCTGGTGGTACAGCGGGTTTTATGAAACAGAACTTAACTTAAACAGAGCATAAAACACTGAGCACAAACGAAGAGTTGAGGAAATCAGTTACTCAAATGACCTAATCAACTTAAAACTTTTGACAGAATTTGTTTCTTATCCATAATTATTTTCTATATATTTCAGACCAACTGAAAGCTACTCTCCAATGTTTCAAGAATGCTTTATTTCACCATTTCTCACTTTGTTATAGTCCATATATCCAGAATCGCACATCCATGTCAGAACAACTTAATATGCAAAACAGTTATGTGTCTACCATATCTTTTTCATCCTTCTCTCTATGATTGAATAATGACTCCCTCAATGATGACAAATTTTCAACTACATATTAACATTATTATCAATACTCCTCACTCCAAATCAGAATCATTTAACCTTTACATGATGATTCTAATCCCCTCTTGAACCTTGCTCTTTATGATTTATAAATGCGAGATGGTATCATACTTGATAGATAGAAAATGAAGGTGTCATGCAAAATGAATAAGAAGTAGATAGATGCACATTCACATACTGTAAAATGAAAATATGTGAGTATGCATTGCCAACACTTGAAGCCCAGGAACTATGATTGCAGACTCGGGTGTCTGGCAAAATCTGGACTATTGCTTGGTTCTTATATAGATATTAAGTGCACACGCACGTGCACGCTCGCTCGCGCGTGCACACACACACACACACACACACACACACACACACCCCTTGCATCTTGCAGAAGTCAAGGAATAAAATTTGATGAATTTTCAGCAGTTTAGAGCCATGAAAATAAAATCAGGAGACACATCTTTCTGCCTACTAGATAGGTGTTGATAGTTAGTTCTCATATTTTCTGCACTGTCATACATTTTACAATCATCAAATGCGAGCATCTACTATATGCTACAATCTACCCCTTAGTCCTGACAACACAATGTTTCTAATAAGCTATTTAGATTTTAGTGTGAGATAAGAAATTATGGAAATTTTCTAACAGGAAGGTAACAGAATTTGGCTTATATGTTGTAAAGATTATATTTTATTTTAAAAAAAATATAATTGGATATTGCAGATAAATGAATGGAATAGATTCAAATGCTTTCACAAATATTACCTCATTGGAAAGCATAACAATAGTCAGGAAATGGTTGTAAGATGCACAGACATATTAAAGGAACTGTTACTAGAGAGAATGCCTGGCTTACCATGTATACTAATAGTGACAGAAGTATTTGAAGTAACTAAAGGGTAGTTGCTCCTCATTCTATAGCTCCATTTCAAGAGAGAGCTACACATTCATTCAGTCACTCTGCTTATTGCGTTCTCTATAATTAGTAATACTAACAAATATTAAAATATTAAAATATTAATATTAAAAATATTAATATTAAAAAATATTAAATTTTTTATCTCAGAAGAGTGACATGCATAGTTTTATTAGCTCAGATACCACCATTTCCCAGTAGGTAGTAAAGTTCCTCTCTGTGATCCTGAGCCACAACAAACCTTTCTTACTTGAAGCTGTTTCTGTCAGGTATTTTAGTCACAGTGATACAAAAGGGACCAAGAGCCATTGAACTAAACTTCCTTGATCTGATTTTGTCTTCTTGTTTCTTTAAGACCATGTCGTTTGGCACTGAGTTTCTGCTGTGAGGGAAGTGTTTGAATCATGTTTACCAGTGAGTGAATAGACTTACAAATGCAGGAAGTAGGTGCCATGTTACTGTGGGCCAAACTGAATTGATTAAGCCACAGAAAAACCAGGTCCTCCAAGGTCTCCATTGCTCCACTGTTAAATGTCACTTTAGACTTAGACAGAAAGATGATTCACATTTCTGAAAGACCATGTTTAAAATAAGCATCTGTTGCCTGGGAACAGAGAAAAGACTACTGATGAGGTTTGGTGGATTATCTTGTCAAATTAGCCCATATTAGCAAGATACTCTTATTTGTACAAAACAGAGAAATAGAGAAACGGAAAGGAAATCACTGTGACCTTCACTATAACCGTCAGGGTCGAGTTTTTTGTTTTTTGTTTTAGTTTTTCAGATTTCTACCATTTCATATCTTCTTTACCTCAGACTCATCCCAACCACATGAGCTGCTGTTCTGGCATGACACAGTGAAACTATGGGGTTCAGAGTTTGTCTCATGCTGCTCTTCTCTTCCTCCTTTCCTCTCATTGCTCTTTTCTTCAATATTCCATCTGTCTGTCTGTCTATCTTCCGACAGAATGTGATGTCCCAAGATGACTCGAAAGTTATAATCTCCAGTCTCAGCTTTCTGGGTACAGGAATTAAATATCTGTGTCATCAAACCTGTTTGTCATCTATTATCTGACAGAGCTTGATATCTGGCCCAAGATGACCTGAACCTCCCAATTCTCTCGTGTCGGCCTCATAGGTACTGAGATTAAATGAGTGTGTCCTCACACCTATCTTATTCTTCCATTTGTAAGTGGACTTTCACCTTGCTTTCTTTTGAAAGCACTGAGCTATATCCTCAGCCACAACTTTCACCTTTTAACTCACAAATTCTCTTAACTCACAAGTTGTAATTCTGTTTCAGCTAAAATTTTATATGAACATGAAGACCAGTCTTCAACATGCATTTTGCCACTCTCTCATCACAACTACCTCTTCCTCTTGTGAAAATATTCATACTATATTAATTAGCCATCAAAATAACTATAAAATTAATTTTATACTCATTCTCTTTACGTATACATTTCAAATTCACAGATAGATTTGAAAATTTCAGTGTGTGAATTTGGAGATAAGATGAAACATGTTTGAATGACACAAGAGTTATTCAAACATTTAATATATTAGCATATTTTATTTCAGCTAAGTCAATAAAGAAAATTTATAGAACATTTCATATAGTATATGATTTTTTTCTGCTGTGCTTCCTGTTGAAGCATATAAGTGAATGTAAGTTTTTATGAAATGAAGTTTCTTCTAGGTCACATTATAGGAGAGTCTTGAATCAAAGAATGCTCTATTAACTAAAGGGAATGTGCTCAGGAAAAAATGGTACTAGCTTTTCTTCTTTAAAATGTAGAATAAATTCGTTGATAAGGCCTTTATCAGTTAGAGTCCATTCAAGAGCAGTAGAACCACTAGGAGCATTGTGGGGTGAGGGATTTGTGTTAGGTACTGCATATTCTATGACAATAAAGGTGCTCGCTGGGCTGTGGTGGTGCTCGCCTTTAATCCCAGCGCTCGGGAGGCAGAGGCAGGCAGATTTCTGAGTTCGAGGCCAGCCTGATCTACAGAGTGAGTTCCAAGACAGCCAGGGCTATACAGAGAAAGCCTGTCTTGAAAGCCAAAATAAATAAAAAAAATAAATAAAAAATTAAAAAAACAAAACAATAAAGGTGTTAGAGAGAGGACTTGGAATGGTGGAGTAAAGACTCAGACTTGAGCTGCCCTTCAGAAGCCTTGGCAATGATGGACAAAGTGACATGTACATAGAAATCCTGGAACACAGGTTCATCAACTACTGATATGTGACCACAACAGGGAGCTGACAGGAAATCCCAGTGAACATAGTTACCCACCAGCAACTCCCTGCTCATCAGTCAATTGGTCACCATCTTAGAAAATGAAACTCCTATCAAAACTACAAAGAGAGTTCAAGTTTCTTATACCAGTGTCTCAAAGCCTTCAAGTGGGTAGAATATATTATTCTCTAGAGAGTTTAAATCTATATTAATAGGTAGAAGCTAATTGCAAGTCCAGCAAACTTAATTGAGCATTGATTATAGTTGACAATATTTAACAATTTCAGAAAACACCTCACATTTATACAAGTATAACAAAACCCCACGATAATTAATGTAGAACAGCAATAGAGAAGGTATGTGGATTATTTATGTGTGTTCTTTATTACATTAGAATAATCTTAACTGACCTTTAATTTAGCCAAAATCAACGACCGGCTGTCATTAAATTTTTTTTATGTGATTTCACCACGGAAACTAAAATCAAATTATCTCTAAAAATAGCCAGAATTGCAAGATGAAGGTTATGCAACAGCAGTAAATAGCAATGCCAGTTCATCTAGATTAATACCTACATATATTGTTTTTCTTTAACACTTTAGATTAGACACATTAAAATTCTATTTAAGCCAATCCCCAGGACACTGGATGTAAAGGCACTAGGTGGTTTATTCAGGAGAAGTAACAGAATTCCAAGAATTCTTCTTCAAAAACAAAAGCAAGAAAGCAAGCAAGCAAGCAAGCAAGAAAAAAAGAAAGAAAGAAAGAAACAAAAGGGTTTGGGGGGAGGGAATGCTACTTTTGGCAGCACAAAAGAAAGGCAGTAATAACTGTGGTCATCTAAAAGGAATCAAGAGTAAGTCAGTAGATCTCGACTTCCTAAGGCTAAGTAGAGAGGCCTGAACCACCGTAATAACGGCTGTCTGGTGCAGTGTTTAGAAGTTTTTTCTCCAACCAGAACTTTCAGCTTCTTTTTTTATAATTTACTGTCTGGCTGAAATGTGTCTGTCAGTTAGCTGTAAAGAAGACAGCACATCCCATCACTGTTAGTAAAGCTGTCAGAATCTTTTCTGCATCTCAGAAAGATGGACGTTGTTCTTTGACATCAACGTCCTTGCCGCGTTTGTTTCCTGCCTATGTCTCTATCCTCAATGTTGTGCTCCACAAATGTTCTGTCACAGTGAGGCTCTATTATCTTCCACACATTTATCCCAGCCTTTGGGATTCTACACATGCTGTCCTTGATACATTTTGTTTAATTCAATGTCACTCTTCTATTAAGATAACACAAATCTTCCAAGCAACAAAAGAATATATTCATAGTATGGATTTAAATTATTTCTGCAACAACAGAGTTATTTATTCATTTCTTATATGCTTATTATCTTCAAATATTCTTAATTTTTGCGATAAAACTTTTAGAATAAAAGTGAAATAGTCTAAAATTTCACCTCTCTATCCTGAGAATATACTGTGCAAAAAACACTCAGAGTATAAATGGTATTGATCTGTTCTTAGTTCCTTGCAGTCCGATCACTAGCTCAGTTTATTATATGAAAGGATCTGTTTATGGTTAAAAAGACTGGTGTCAAAGTAATTATCAGATTTGTATGTAATTAGACCTGTAAACTTTAGCCAGTGATAAAATCACTCATTATGTCTCTATGCTAGACTGATATATTACAGAATATAAGAATTATACTTACCCATCCTTACACAGCCATTACCTAGGATATGACACTCTCAGTTTATTTAGTGAAAAATTTTGCCGAGGGTATTTAATAAAACAAGATTGGACTAAACACCTGAAGAAAAAAGTAAATGGGTAAATGGAGTTGGCAGAGCTGAGCTGAAGAGGATCAGCTAGGATGATGGTTCTCAACCTGTGGGTCACAACCCTTCGGGCGAATCAAAGAACCCTTTCACAGGGGTCAACTAAGTCCATCAGAAAACACATGACTCAAAAGAGTAGAAAAAATATACTCACGAAGTAGCAGTGAAAATAAGCTGATATTTGGCTGTCACCACAACATGAGGAACTGAATTGAAGGATCACAGCTTTAGGAAGGTTGAGAAGCACTGAGCTAGGGAAAGCACAAGCATTGCTTTTCTAAAGAGTAATTTGGCCAAGTCATCTGTCTTGACAGCCAAGTTGCTACGTCCACCAAACAGCTGCTTTGTAATCTAAGGTGATCAGATGGTGAACAAGATGATGCAGCATACACGAATGCATCCCAAACAGCTCAACACCTGTTTATCTCAGAAAGGACCACGTTAAATTACTTAAAGATGGAAAACAGGGAGGAGGAAGATGCATTGGTGTGGGATGACAGATAGGGAAGAGATTAGAAAGAAGTTAGAGAAGACAGGTGAGGAGGGAAGTAAAAAGATAGAGAGAGAAGAGGAGCAAGGGCAGGAAGCACTGGTTTTCTTTTCTTCTTATTTCCCACTCCATTACTCCAATCTCTGGATATATCATTCTGATACATGTGCTATGCATCTTTATATTTCTTTGAATTATGTTTACTTTATGTTTGTCAATTTTTACATTAAATGAAAAAAGAAAAAAACAAACCCTGAAATTCTTTGCCAAAAAACACCATGATTGTGAAAATTATCAAACATTTCTCTCAAGAGTTTGCACTAGAATTTGAGATTTGTCTGCCAAAATATGGTGTTATAGACTACAGTAGGTCCAGGTACTGACATATTGCTTTTGTTTTACCAGCCTATATTCCCCTCAAAAGTACATATTTCATTATATTTTTTAGAAACAGGGTATCTAGTGTGTGAATCAAATTTCCCAGATGCTTGAGTGCTTGTAACATTGTTCTTCATAACTGCAATGACTCTCCATTTAAAGACATCCTTTATATGTATGAATTGTGTACATTTAATTGAGCCCTTGTTTAAGTTCTACAGCTGACCAGCTGTCAGACTTGATTCTCTACCAACTCTCTTTCTTTTGCAGTTTTTATATAATTTTATTCATTTAGCCAGTTATGAATTCAATCAGGCAAAATCGACTGTGCACTTACTATGTAGCTAAAATCTGTGTTCTCTGATGCATGTCACATCACTGCAAGGATGTCCTTCTCAGAAAGTACTGGGAAGATAGCAAGCCACATGGCCAATGGACTGGATGTTGCTGTCAGAGAACTTTTGAAAAATTGGGGAAGTTTTCCCTGGGAAAGATACAAGAATTTAAGATTTGAAAAAGAATTTGATTATTCCAAAAAGCATGGAGGCTTGAGGGTTGAGAATATTAGCATGACATGCATTCTTTATAGATGGAGACAATATACACAACAAGCCTAAAGAAAAACAACTTCCAACCCTAGAAGGGAAGAGCTTCCACAGAAGCAAAGTGGGAAGGTGCAGGAGGGTCAGGAGCAGGGAGGTGGTGTCCAGTCACAAATAGCATTGCAGAAGATGAAAAACATTTGGTTAGAGAGAAAATATCAAAAGTATAAAAAAACAAGTAGAACTTTAATGGTAAGCTGGACGTTCTGATTGGTTCTTTTACATTTATCTCTGAGGAGACAGTCACTAGCCATGTATGGTTGCTAAATGCTCCAGATATAGTTGGTCGTAACTGAGACATACTGTGAAAAGAAACATCAGGTTGCAACGTCTTGCTGTAAGAATCAATGTGAAGTATTTATTGCTCATTTTATGTTGATTATATATTAAAATTACAATCTTTTAGATTTATTGGATTACATATATTATAGTAGGAAATGAATTTCACTTATTTCATTTTTCAGTTGGCCTTCTCTATGTGACTATTAGAAAACTAAAAATTATATGTATGGCTTGTCATCTATTTGTTGCACAAAGCTCACCTATTTGTCATCTATTTGTTGCTTTTCCAGGCAGCTACAGGATGCTAAAGGTTCCCTAGAGTGAATTTCTGATGATCTTCTTATTAATATGAACAGTACATAGTGTTACATCAGCACTGAGATGGTTTCAAGTAGAATCCCAGGTAGAAAGCCACCTAAGTCAATACCTACTACATAGCCTTCCAGGAGAGCGGTTTAGAAGATTATGTGGAAGTTAAATATATGTACATATCCCATTATATATTAAGGAGATATGTGCTCTGTGAGGACTCCCACACTCCACTTAGAATACTGGCTTCAATTTTTTCATCAGTAGAGCAACTCAGAATAAAGGAGTGGGAAAATCTAGCAAGAGTAGAGCGACTGCCACAAGCCCTCATTAAATGGCAAGGACTGTTTTGTAAAGAATGAATTTTTCATGAGTGCTCTTTAACAACTCTCTTGCCCAAGGTTCTCTTCCCTTGATATGGTCATCCCAAGAAGCCAATTACCTCTCTACTGACATTTTCTGATTGATCTTCTTTACAGTTGAAACAAGATTTAGTAAAAGAGGGCTGGAGAGAGAGAGCTCGGCTATGAAGAGCACACCCTACACGTGGACAGAACTCCAGTATGGTTCCCAGTACTATTTTGTATTATGCACAGATGCATGTAGCTCCACCTCCAGGAGATTAGATTCCCTTGGCAGTCAGTTGCACTCCCACATACTACCTACACGCATACACATACCTACTGACATACACATACCCACCCATATACACATACCTACCTCATACACATCCCCACCATATACATATACCTACCCCATACATGTAACCATTCCCACATACACATAACCAACCCCACATAAACATCCCCACCCCACATACACATAACCATTCCCACATACACATACCCACACCCATACACATATCCACCCCCACAGACACATATCCACCCCACATACACATATCCACCCCCACATACACATATCCACCCCACATACACATATCCACCCCCACATACACATATCCACCCCCACA
>JADRCH010000065.1:7631730-7660058 GCA_019843965.1 Rhynchomys soricoides | reverse complement strand
TACACATATCCACCCCCACATACACATATCCACCCCCACATACACATTTCCATCCCACATATCCATATCCACCCCCACATACACATATCCACCCCCACATATCCATATCCACCCCCACATACACATATCCACCCCCACATACACATACCCACATCCATACACATACTCACCCTCATACACATTCTCAACCCCCACATACACATAAAGAAAAATCAATCTTAAAAAAATTGTTAAAGAATAGTATAGAATGTATTATATTCTGGTTTTGCCAACCAAGCTGACCAACCCTCACTTTTGGTGATCTCAGCTTAATAGCAGAAACTGATATACACAAAAATGAAATGGTATAGACAAAGGGTATGCTTATATCTCCAATACAAACACAGTTCTTCCTGTGAGAAAATTTGGCACATTTGTTACTTGCCTTCTGTATATTTTTGCTTAAAAGTCAGATGACTACACACAGTCTAAAAAAGCTTTAGCTATATGTAAAAACTGTGTCACATCCTCTAAACATAGGAACAAATTTTTATTCAATAAATGATATTCAGAGAAATCTATCAACCTGAGACTGTGCAAAGGTGCTCTTCTTGCTGTCTGATAATGCATAATTATGTAGGTATCAGACTGTTGCATTAACAACTTTAGCAGACTGATCCTATCTCCATAGCTCTGACATGAGGGTGGAGCATGCTATTTATTTATGGACTAACAGACATTGTGGCCTCATTTACTCTAAGAAATGCTGTGGATTTTGCTAGGGAAAGAAGACCAGGTATTTAATTCTAAGCATTTGAATGGGTAGGCAGATTCGATATTTTATCTGAAGCACTAAGCTTTAACTGTAGCTTATAATGTGACACTCTTATTGTCTTTAAATCCACTTAGAGGTCTTTTAGTTTAAATCCAAATCAGTGGGCTTAACAGAAACTCCCAATTAGCACCAACTCTCTCTCTCTCTCTCTCTCTCTCTCTTTCTGTGTGTGTGTGTGCATGTCTGTCTGTCGCTCTTTCTCTGTCTGTTCCTGGCTTTCTTTCTCTGTCTCTCTGTCTCTGTCTCTGTCCCTGTCTCTCTCTCTGTCTCTCTCTGTCTCTCTCTGTCTCTCTGTCTCTCTCTGTCTCTCTGTCTCTCTGCCTCTGCCTCTGTCCCTGTCTCTCTCTTTGTCTCTCTTTGTCTCTCTCTGTCTCTCTGTCTCTCTCTTTGTCTCTCTCTGTCTCTCTGTCTCTCTGTCTCTCTGTCTCTCTCACTCTCTCTCTCTCTCTCTCTCTGTGTCTGTGTGTGTGTGTGCATGTCTGTCTGTCGCTCTTTGTCTGTTCCTGTCTTTCTTTCTCTGTCTCTCTGTCTCTCTGTCTCTCTCTGTCTCTCTCTCTGTCTCTCTGTGTGTGTGTCTGTGTGTGTACATATCTGTGTATGTATGTCACAGAGTCCAGGGTAGGTTTGTGGGTATCCTGCACTGCTATTACCACTGTATTCCTTTTAGATGGGGTCTCTTAGTGAGCCTGGAGCAAAGCTCGCAGCCACCAAGATCAAACAATCCTCCAGTCTCCACTCCCCACAGTGTGGGGTTACAAGTGTAACACCTGGCCTTTTACATGTGCACTGACCATTAAAATTCAGGTCTTCATCGTGTGTGGCAAGAGCTGTGAGTTACTGAGCCATTTTCCTAGCCTCTGTGTATTAGTTTAAAAACAAACAAACAAAGTTTCCTCCAAAACCAAAAACAAACAAACAATTCCTTAATCCACGATGTTTTGAAAATCAGATAGTCATGCTTTATATTTATCTGTCAGCTGGGTTAGATGAAGACATTTTGTTTTCCCCTGAATTAAACAAGATTGGTGGAGTATTGAGATATTTTGCTTTTATCTATATTACTCTTAGGCTTTATATATACATATGTACAGTGGAAGGGGTCTTTGAAGCAAAGAAAAGGGAATAGAAAGGAAAAGTAAAATAGAAATTAAAAACCATTTAAATACTAGAATTTTAAGAAATATAAGGATTCATTCTGTAGGCTGTGTACTAAAGGAATTTCTTTTCCAGGGAGATGGCTAGGATACAGAATGATCTTGAAAAGTAGCAGCTCTGGATTCACTTACCATTAAGCCAGTAGTGGCTCTACTATATTTTCTTCTAGTATCTTTTAGTAATGGAGCAGTAGACAAAGGAGTTGATGGAGTGCAGAAGAAACCCTCCAAGTAACAGGAAAGGAAACTCAAATCATTCAGAGAAACATCAAAAATCAACATTGTGTTCCTTTCTTGTTGACCCTCCCATTTCTTAGCTAAACCCTACATAGCCTTGGATTGCTGCAATGTTTATAGGAGCCCAACTTCTGGGTCTATGTTTTCCGGCCCGTCAATGATACAGTCTGATTCAAACAGCAAAACCATCTTTATTTAGCATTGTTTGTTACCCTACCTGGCCTTTTATTCACACCCAATGTGGACATACCTCAGAAGTGCTATGAGTTGCTACAAGTCGAATTTGTGCAAGGCAATATGGAAGGTTCCAAAGGACCTGGAACTTGAAAAGGTGGAACTTGAAAAATCTTCCTAAATAAGGGCCTTATAAACTAGATTCTCCATCCCAGAGACTCCGAACCAGTGCTAAGTCCAAGACTGGTCACCAGGTGGCTCAGAAACTGATCACATTCAGAAGAGCCCCTCAAGGACTTCTGATGGGATCACCTTATAAGCCCATTCATTGTATGTTGAAAATATCATAAATTGAAAAATACACCCAGCATACCAAGTGCCATTACTCAGAAACGTAATTCATAAGTAGCATTGGTTACTTGTGTTTGACAGGAAACAAGAGAATGGAACATATCACTGGCTCAGGAAAATGGAGAAAATTTTTTATGTACTGTGTGCATTTACATAATCATGAAGCTGAAAATTTCTAAATTAACTCATTCATTATAAATCAAGGATCATGTGCATTACTGTAACTGCTTTGACAGCTATTCTGGTAAAGTAGCCACATTACAGGAAAGGCATTTGAAACTCCTGTGTGAATCCATCTAGTTGACTGTTCACAGAATCAAAGTATTAACCTTCTGTTTTATATTTAAAGGTGGTACAGAGATCCGTAAGACCATGTGACATTCAAAATGTCCAGGATGCAATAAGAAACCATGTGGTTATGAGGTACCAAGAAAATAACAACTTGCTTAGGAAAAGTTAAAGGACACCACTCTGAAATGAGGAAGAGGATGGACTTAATGAGACCCCTGAAAACCAAGGGGCCAAGGAATGTGTTCTAAGAGAACAAAAAATGTAAAGAAATGCCAAGTGAATAGTCTGGAATTCTACTCACAGACATTAACAAAATTCTCCCCTGAAAGAATTAAGAGCAAAATGGAGCCGATAGAAGAAACAATAAGTGAATTTGAAGATGTATCAGCAAAGAATGGTTCAATCTAAACAATGCGCAGATAACATAGCAGTGAGAAGACTCTGGGATCTGTAAGCTAACAATGTTAAATTGTGATGTCAGTGTGTATGTCATGAGATTCCCAAGGAGAAAGGTGCTAGGAAACAAAGAACCGAAGAAAAATGGCTATAACAAACCAAAATTAGCAACTCAACAAGATCTACAGACTCAAACCCTTGATGGATGTCACATGGCAATGAGACTGCAAAAATTGTAAGAAAAAAAAGAAATTTAAAAATCTTGTCATTTGAATGTGATATGTCCTCCTAAGTATATGGGTTTGAACACTTGCTCCCCAGCCGGTGGGGATATTTGGGAGGGCTGTGAACCTTAGTTGGAAGCTTGATAGGAGTGTATGTTACTGGCAGCAAGCCCTGGGGCTTATATCTCAGTTCTACTTTCTGTTTACTCTTAGCTTTCTGACTTTGGATACAATGTGACAAGCCAGCCTTCTGCTGATGCTGCTGTGTCTTTCTCTCAGGCTTTTCCATTCTCTTAATTATGATGGCACGAGCCCTTCAAAGTATGAGCCAGAATAAACTCTTTCTTCCTTCAACTGGTTCTTGTTGGGTATTTGGTTGCAGAAGTGCGAAAAAAGAATACAAATTCTAAAAGTGCAAAGAAAGTAAAGATACAGTCAGATAGCAATCACGGAGACTTAAGTGGGGGCGTTTTTAAAGTGTGGCATAGAAAGCACTGCCATTCTGGCTAACACATCTTCAGGAAGGAAAGGAAATTGAAACAGTTTTGATTCGTGAAAAAGGAGGAGAATCCATTGCTAGTCACCCTGCCCCACCCCAGTATAACTGAAGAAACTTGTTTAGATCCAAGAGAAGTGAAATTAGAAGAAAATCAAAGTCTTCATAAGTGAAGGTCAGCAGCATGGAAATGATCTGAGTAAATATATTCCCTTCTTGAGTTGTAAAACTATGAGTGAAAGCATAGAAGAGAAATCCAAACATCCATGAAATGCAATGGCCATAGATAATAGCAAGTGAGAGGCTCGGTGGGCCCACACAGTGGTAGGCTTTCTACTTTCAAACCCAGGTAGTAAAATATTAATTCTAAGTACACTGGAAATTAAATATGTATATTGTCATCTTTAGATAAACTGTCAGGCAACAGAAAAGAACTCAGGTAAGAGGGAAGTAGAAAGAACTGAGAGCAAAAAGAAAGAGAGACCAGTAAATTAACAGTAAACTCATATAATCACACACATAGTTCTTTAAATCGAAATTGCTTTTCTTCTTTTATTGAAAATAGATTTTCTTTCCTCAATATACGTCCTGATTGCAGTTTTTCCTCACCTACTCCTCACATAGTCTTCTTCCGTCTGGGTCCACACTCCTTTTGTCTCTCATAAGAAAACAAACAGACCTACTTAGAAGGGGGAACAAAATAATCACAGGAGGAAGAGGGAGGGGGAGGGAAAAGGGGGAAAGGGTCAGGTGTGGGAGGAGAGGTGGGGAGAAGACAGAGGTTCAGGAAACTGAATGAAGATGTGTAGCAGTGGGGGATGGGGAACGGGGGGGTGAGCCACTGGAAAGTCCCAGATGCCAAGAAGGCAAGAGGCTCCCAGCACCCAACAGGGATGGCATTAGCTTAGCTTAAATACCCAACAAAGGGGAGAGAGAACCTGTAGAGACCATATCCAGAGGTTAGGCATGAGGCCACCCGCCAATCTCAAAAATATTAACACAAAAATGTTCCTGTCTAAAGGAAATGCAGGGACAAAGAGTGGAGCAGAGACTGAAGGAAAGGCCATCCAGAGACTGCCTCACCAAGGGATCCATCTCATGTTCAGATACCCAAATCAGACACTATTGCTGATACCATGTAGTGCCTGCTGACGGGAGCCTGGTATGGCAGTCCCCTGAGAGGCTCTGCCAGAGCCTGACCAATACAGAGGTAGATGTAGATGTAGATGTTCATAGCTAACCATCAGACTGAGCATGGACCACACTGGAGGAGTCAGGAGGAGGACTTAAGGAACTGAAGGGCTTTACAACCTCATAGGAAGAACAACATTATCAACCAACAAGACCTCCCAGAGCTCCCAGGGACTAAACCACAAATCAAGGAGTACACATGGAGGGACCCATGGCTCCATCTGTTTATGTAGCAGAGGGTTGCATTATTTGGCATCAATGGGAGGGGAGACCCTTGGTCCTGTGGAGACTCAAAGCCCCAACTTAGGAGAATGCCAGGTCGGTGAGGTGGGAATAGTTGGGTGGGAGGGGAGCACCCTCATAGAAGCAGGGAGAAAAATGGGATAGGGGATTTGTGGATGGGAAACCAGGAAGGGGGATAACATTTGAAATGTAAATAAATAAAATAGCCAATAAAAACGAAAACAAACTTCTAAGGGATAATAATAAAATATAATAAAACAAAAACAAAAGCTAATACATCAATTTAGGCCAAAACAAACATAAGGGAACAAGCCCAAGAAAAAGCACAAGAAATAAATGTAGATGCAAAGACATAGTTGTTTACACACTCAGAAATCCCATAAAAATTCTCACTGAGAAGCTATAACAGATGCAAAGGACCTGTAGAGTAAAAATGAGAAAAAAATAAAATAAATAAATAAATAAATGAAATTTAAAAAAATAAGATAAAATTAAAAATTAATAAAACAACCCTTACATGACATTATGAGAAGGGAACCTCCAATGATGCTGTTGAGTTTGTTTTTTGTTATCCATCTACTGCCAGGCATGAAGCCTACCCTTAAGAGTAGTTTGTTTCTCCAGGGAGACTCCCGTGGAGAAAAGTAAATTTTTATTTGCAAGTGATTATTAACTGGAGATAGCTTCTGATTTAAAGATTAGGGGATGTGCTCACTCTTCCTTTCAGCTCTAGGATGCTATCTGTTTCAGACTCAGTGAGGTCCTATGTATGTTGCCTCCATCTCTGTGAGTTCATATGTGAAGAGACCCTGTTGATTGATAAGGTCTTGTTTCCTTCATGTTCGTCATCCCCAATGGATCTTATACTCTTTCTACATCCTCTTCTGCTGAATTCCTTGAGCCTTAAGGAGAGAGATCTGATGGAGGCATTCATTTAGAGTTGATTTTTCCAAGGTCTCCCACTTTCTGCATATTATCTGGCTGTGGATCATATTTGCTCCATCTATTATAGGAGGAAGCTTCTCTGATGATGGCTGTGAATGGCACCAATTTATGAGTATAAGAACTGTCACTAGGAGTCATTTTATTGCTACTTTGTTTTTAGCAAAATAGCAGTATTTGATTTTACCCTAGGTCCCTGGGATATCTAGTCACAGGTCCTTGATCACCAAGCACTGTTGGGTAGGTGATCCATCTCCTGGAGTGGGCCTTAAGTCAAATCAGAGGTTTGTTGGTTACTCCCACAGACTTTGTGCCACCATTGCACTAGCATATCTTCAGGCAGGACAGCATTGCAGATCAAAGGGTGTATAGCTGGGTTGGTGTTTATATTTCTCCTTTGGTAGCATGCAGAATACTTTTTGTATAAAAGACTCTAGAATATAAAGTTGAAAGCTCTATGAAAATGCCAGATCAACCTGTCCACATTCAATGACTTGTAGAGGTGCTGTCTTCTTTAATAGGGTCTTATTTTCAGTTTATGGAGAGAAATCTATAGTCTTGGCAATAGCTTGAGTTGTTTAGAGGTTCCCATAGAATCCTTTGGCCAATATATTTCATTAGATTGGGATCCAATCCCAATACTAAAAGATGCATTTGGTGACAACAGATAAGCGGTTGGGCTTCTGTCTCCCCATTATTTGGCTATTTCATTTAGATTGCCTTCTTATATGTATATAGTTTGGAAAATCTCTATTTTATTAGGTTTCCATTCTACCTTTAATTTTAGCTTTCTCCCTGTATTCTCTATCTTATGCCTTTCTTCCCTTCTCCTCCTCATTTGGTCCTCCCATTCCAGCCCCCACCATCCGTCTATACTTATTCTGTTTTCTTTTCCTAGGGAGATATATTTGTGACCCTAGTACCTTAGTCTATAACTAACCTGTATGGTCCTATGGATTATGGCTTGGTTATCACTGACTTAACAGCTGATATCCACATATAAGCAAATATATACCATATTTGTCTTTTGGGATCTGGGTTACCTCACTTGAGATGATTTTTTTCTAGTTCCATCCATTTACCTATAATTTTCACATTTTTTTAAAAAAGAAATGACTGAGCAATACTCCATTGTATGTACGTACTACATTTTCTTCATCCATCATCTACATTATTTCCAGTTTTTGTTTACAAATAGAGCAGTGATAAACATGGTTGACCAAGTGTCACTGTGGCAGAATGAAGTGTCCTTTGGGTGTCTTAGGGCTTTTATTGTTGTGAAAAGACACTGTGACAGTGGCAACTCATGAAGGTAAATGTTTCACTGGGGCTAGCTTCAAAAGTTTAGTCTATTTTCATCATTGTGGGAAGCATGGCAGCATGCAGGCAGATATGGTTCTGGATAAGAAGCCAAGAATCCTGTATCTAAATAAGAAGGCAGGCAGCAAGAAGAGACAGTGGCACCAGGCCTAGCTTGAGCTTCTGTAACCTCAAACTCAATTCCAGTGACACAATTTTTTAAACAAGGACATAACCCCCTAATGGTGCCACTCCTTAAGGAATCCATTTTTATTCAGACCAACACAATGCTGAAAAGTGGTATAGCTGGATCTTGAGGTAGATCAATTCCCAGCTTCCTGAGGAACTGCCACACTCCTTTCTACAGTGGTTGTACAGGTTCGCTGTACCACCAACAGTGAGTGAGTGTCCCCCCTACCGGACATCCTTGCCAGCATGAGCTGTCATTTGTTGTACAGATCTTAGCTCTTATGACTTGTATAAAATAAAATCACAAGTAGTTTTTATTTGTATTTTCCTGATGGCTAAGGAAGTTGAACATTTCTTTAAATGTTTCGCAGTCATTTGCATTTTCTCTTCTGAGAATTCTGCTTAGATCTGTACCCCATTTTTAAATTGGGTTATTTATTTTTTTGACATTTTTTTTTCTGAAATCTTCAAATATTTTTAATATCAGCCCTCTATCAGATGTGTACTTGGGAGAAATCTTTTCCAATTCTCTAGGCGGCCACTTTATTTGAATGACTGTGTCCCTTATCAAATAGAAGCCTTTCATGAGGTCTCATTTATTAACTTTTGTTTCTGTTAAAGGCATTCTATTCAGAGAGTCTTGTTCTGTGCTAATGAGCTCAAGGCTACTTCCCACTTTCTCTTTCATTATCTTCAGTGTATTTGGTCCTATATTGAGCTTTTTGATCCATTTGGAGTTGAGTTTTGTACAAGAAATTAAAGAAAAATTGTACAAAAGTATACCATTTATTAAATTTACATATTTTTGTCTTTTGTGTAGGGGCACACATGGCACAGTAATTGTGGAGATCATAGAACAACTGTGGTAGTTGGTTTTCTCCTTACACTATATGGGGCTGGGAATGGAACTCAGGGTACCAGACTTGGCATCAAGTGCCTTTATTCACTGAGCCATTTCTCTGACCCCAAACACACATTTTACAAGATAGATATTTTCAGGCTTGATAAATATTGTTAGATAATCAAAACTGTTACATAGTATAAAATTTTGTTTAATAATCAGGATACAAATTTATAGAATAATTCATTGATTAAGATGCAGCAACATCCATATTTAATGAGAAATAATTCTAATGTCTTACCTAGTGACCCTAATATATCATAAAATCAAACAAGATAATGGGGTTAGAGAGGCAGCTTTCTGTCATGGCACAACACAGAATTCAATGGCATCGAATTCTGACACAGTCCAGGAAGACAGCATAACTAGGATATCCATTATAGAAACCAATGACTATATATGGAGGGAGTAAACCATAACTAAATGTCACCACACTCTATATTGATGAGTGTATTGCTCACAATTCTTTAGAGAAAAAATATACATTCATCCATTTATATGTATGTATGTATCCATGCATGTGTGCGTGTAAATATAAATCTTTATGTGATAGACACTATAGGGTTCTAGAATTCCATTCCAGTGCCTACGTACTAAAGCTTTTATCATGAGATTGGCATAATTAGGAAGTAAAGTAACCTTTAAGAGGCAAGGGGAAGTAGGAGATCTCCAAGCCATTATAACATAATATCCATCAGGAGGTAGTGACAACCCAGGCTCTCACTCTTACTGTTCTTCACTTACTGGTCATAAGGTGAACAATTTGCACTGCACTGTGATATGAAGTCTCACTACAGACCACCGAAACAACAGAGCAAATGGATGTCAATATAACTTTCAAAACAGGGAGCCCAAGTTAGCTTTCGATAACTTGCTTATCCCAGATTTTTTATTATATAATTAAAAACTTATTTAACTTATAATTAAAGTGGTCAAAGCAAACAAACAGCAGCAACACCACAAACCTTACCAGAGCACCTTCCTTCACCTGTTAGGTGTATATGTATTTCCAGTGTACTACATAATAGCTACCTATATGGTGGAGGACCATTAACTCAACTGAGGTCGTTGATGTAAATCTCATGTGGTGGTATCTTTACAGAGATACACCTGAAGTGATATTTAATCGCTATCTTTCCTGATCAGTCTAACACATAGTGTTGAAAGTTATACTAGGTCTGATCATTTATATCATTTTCTTTCAATGATACAGAAGGAGCCAAATTTCCTAAGAGAATTTTACCCACACCTGAGCATATTCTATTTTGATGTCTATTCTCTGCATTGTGTAAGTAATGGACACTCTATAGTAAACTTCTAACCTACCCCTGATCACTGGGGCAAGCCAATGGGGAGTGTATGAGACAAGCTATGCTTTTGTCTTAAAAAAAGATATGGTATATGAGATATAAATAGACTTAAATGAATGACTATTGAAAAATGGTACCAATGAATTGCATAGTGTTCTGAAGCAGTCTTACATTTCTTTTCCCAGTCTCACTGGATCAGTCAGGGTACATAGAGAGGTAGAGGCCTGTACTCTGTCTTGCTTTCTCTGGTATAGTGATAGGCAAAGAAGAAAATACCAAAGTGACAGTACTATTTAGAAGGAACAGTGTGCTTTTAGTAAGGGTAGAGAAAACAATTGTAGCTTAGTTTTATCCTGACACCAGATGTTCAGATCCAAGAGAATAAATCAGACTGGACATAGGCTATACTGTGAGGAAAAAGTGAACTCTTTTGCAGCCACCAGAGAAGTATTCTCTCAGTGTATTCATACCAAATAAAGTAGTGATGCAAATATTAGGAGTAGAAGCAAGAAATAAAGTTAGTGTGGAGCCAGATTCTAAACGAATCCTCGTAATTGTTTTGTATTTTGTTGTTGGTTTTTTTTTCTTTTTTTTTTTTGAGGCTAATACTTCAGGACAGCAGTCATGTGTGTTAACATCCAGAGACAAATATGCTGTCTATAAATAAGCTCACAGTATATTTTCTGCTAAAAAGGAACATCAGATAAATAACATAAGGGTTGAATAAACTTGAATATTTGAGCAAGAGCTAAGTTCCACCATAAGCAATTTTTTTATGTGTGTGTGTGTGTGTGTGTGTGTGTGTGTGTGTTGTGGTGAATTTTTATTTGCCAGTCTCTGTTTGTTCACTACTTTATCACTTCACAAATATTTCTGTTTTACTCTCTCTCTCTCTATCATATATATGTATATATATAGCTATTGTACACTTAGATAAAAACCTGAAATTCACCTATTATACACATTTTTTTAATTTACCTTTTATTCATTAAATGTCTTCTTTGGCAATTTCATACGCATATATAATGCATTCTCTTTACTCACTTCCCACTCTTATCTCCCACTCACCTATCTCTAAATCTCCTCCCTATGTTTCTCTTCCACACATTCATAATTTTTCTGTTTTGTTCTGTGATGCTTTGGTGTTAATCAGGACATTCTGTGTGTCAAGGATTGGAAGTAACCATTGAACCTTGATGAATACACCACTTAGTACAACACTGAAGGCAATGACTGTCTCTCTTTAAGAATCTACCAACTGATAGTGGTATAGAAGGTAGATAAAGATCCCATGAGCATCCTGCTTTTAGGCTTGGTCTCCTGTAGATTCCAAGCAAAACCATGAGTGCTTTAAGATCATGGTTGCAATGGCTGTGCCATGCTTTAAAGATAAAATTTTGCATCTTTTTTCCTTATTTTTGAGTTCTTACATTCCTTTCTCTTTCTCCATGAGGTTTCCTGAGCCTCAGAGAGGTGGTATAAATATTCTGCTTAGGACTGAGTGTTAAACTCTTAATTCTGAGTATCTTATACAGCCATGAATCTATGTATTCACCACTATTGCAAGCAGAAAATTCTCTGATTAAGAATGAGAATAGCATTTGCTTATGAGCACACCCATAAATATCTTGACTACAGTTCTGTTCTGTGGCAATGTCTTCACTAAAATCATAATTGTGAAGTTCTCCCTACCTCAGTACTGTCTTTCCTAGGCATATTTTTGGTTTTTGTTTGTTTGTTTGTTTGATGTGCCAGATTGACAATATTTGGCATGTATTCTCTCCTGTGCAGTGATCTCTATCTAATCTAAGAGAGGTTGGTTACCCCCATAACAGTCAAACCATTATTGCACCAGTGGTAAGTCACATTTGACCAGTTGGCATTATAATTTCCAGGGTGCCTGATAGGCATTGATGTCTCAGCAGTTTACAACCACCAGCTGGCACTATAAAAGTTAGCCAATAAAGAATCTTCCAGTTTGCTTTTTCTGTATGTTGCAACAAAAGTTTATTGTGACTTTGAAATGGGGATTATTGACTAGTTAAGGTGACCAACAAAGACAAATGGCTATAGTGTGTGTTGATTGGAGCACATTTGTAACCCTCCTAACAAAGAACACATAAGAAAGAGCATGACATTGGGCCACTGTTTTTTTTCCTCTGATAAACAATGGCTTCTAAGATCAGCACTACTCAGTCATGTTGGATATCACCAGTCATGTCAGATATCACCATGGCTACTCTTTTAGCTTATATTTTAGTAGGATTTCAAAGTAGTGAGTTTCTATAGAGATTTTCGCCCATTTTCCACTGCAGATAGCCCTTGCTCCCCATGTCCGCATTATTTCCATTTCTTTATTTTCATTCCTGCTTGACCAGTTCTCCTCCCAACACTCCTGTAACTCACACCCCACCCTTTCGACATTCATACCATGCATGCTCCACTTGCCCCAGCTTTTAAGACTCTAAATGGTCTATTTCTAGTTTGCCAGATTCTATAGGTGTTCCAAGCTAAACATGTAAAGCTAAAGATTCAAAGCTTATATCCATAAAAGCATGTGTCATATGTCTCTTTGGGCCTGTATTACATCACTCAGTACAGTATTGTCCAGTTATGTCCCTTATAATTGGTGTATAGTAAGACAACTAATTTTTGTGTAATAATTATACATCTTGACACTTTGCAGAAAGTATTTAGCCTTAGGAGTTTGCTGGTGGAATCATGTCATTAAATGTATTGGACCATATGTGGGGCAGTGATCTGACAGGCAGTCTGGCACCCAGTTGAGCACAGGCTGAAAACTCTGGGAGACCCAGCGAAGTAATTTGCAAGGGACTGGAAACGTTATGCCAAGGCTTCTGGGAGGCTTTTGGCTCCAGTCCCGGTCGCACACCACGCCCCAGGTAGAGGCGTGGCCACACAGCCCCAAGCCATCCCCATGTTAATGAGACACCTAGCGCCTTAGCCACGCCTCTTCCCAGTTACTCAGCACCCTGTAGTGACTCTGGTGACCAGGGCTAGAGAACCACTGAGATGGCTGCTGGGCATTTCCCGGGAATGGCTCCCTCCCCCATCCATGGGCAGGGCCCGCAGAGGCTTCCCACAGCCCCCAACTCCCCTTCGGACTGTGTGGGAAGACACACGGTCACTTTCCACTTGTTCACTGTCCCACCGGAGCTACAGCGCCCCGGGACAGACACTTGAGAATTCATTACACAGCACAAGGTTGGTCCTAACCACCATATACCTGGAAATAAGAATTTTTTGACTTCTTTCTTCCTGTTTATAATACACTCTTTTATCTTCTATGCTCTTATTACCCTAGCTAAATTTCAAGCAATATACTGGAAAGGCGAGAGTGGACATCCTCATCTTGCTACAGATTTTGGTAGAAGGATGTTGTTGTCTGTGGGTTTGTTGCATGCTTTACTATGAGGGATATGTTCCTTGTGTTGTTAGTCTCTTCAGGACTTTTAGTTAAAAGATGTTGGGTTCTGTCAAAAACCTTTTTTGCATATACTGAGATTATTCAATTTATGTCCTTGAGTTAACTAATAATGTAGATTAATTTATTAATTCATGGATACTGAACCATCCCTGCATATTTGGAATAAAACTGACTTGATTATGGTGGACAATATTTTTGATGTGTTCTTGAATTCAGTTTGTCAGAGTTTTATTAAGTTTTTTTTGTATGTCTATATCCATCAGGAAGATAAGTTTAAATTTTCTTTTTTTAAACTATGTCTTTATTGCATTTAGCTATCGGGATAATTCTGGCTTCACAGAAAGGCTTTGAAATCCATTCATTTTCCTTTTACAGAATAATTTGAGAAGCATTGTTTTAGTCTTCTTTAAAGATCTGGAAAAAATTCTATAGTGAGTCCATCTGGACCTAAGCCTTTTTTTGGTTTAAAGTTGTTATTGTTGTGTGTGTTTTAACTTTTATTTCAATCTTGTTGCTTGTAGTGGGTTTTTTTGTTTTGTTTTGTTTCTTAAATTTGTTTTCTCTTTTATGCCTAACTTTGTAGGATATGCATTTTGAAATTTGTTCAATCCTTTTAGGTTTTCCAATCTGGTTAAATATAGGTATGCATACTTATGATTCTCTGGATTTCATTGGCATCTGCTCTAATTTCTTCATTCCTATATCTAATCTTATGGTCCTTGTGGCATAATTGCTAAGGATTGTTTAATTTTCTGTATTATGTCAAAATAGTCATCTCTTTATTTCATTGAGCTTCATTTTTTTTTTCCATTTCTATCTTTTATTGATCTCTGCTTTGGTTCTTAAAATCACCTTGCCATTATTCAATAGCATATGACTTAGTCTCCGTGAATTAGTATATTTTTTGTGGTTCTTCCCATTATTGATTTCTTTTTATACTATTATGGTCAGATAGAATGCAATGAGTTACTTTAATTTTCTTTTATTTTTTAAGACTAGCTTCATATTCTAAGATGTGGTTAATTTTAGAGTACATTCCTCAAACTGCTGAAAATAATATATATCTGTAGTATTTGAGTGGAAAATTCTGCTGGTGGCTTCAAAGTCCATTTTTTATATAATGTCATTTATCTTGATTATTTATCCATGGATTTTCCTCATGGATGATCTGTTTATCAGGGAGAGTGGACAAATTGAGGTCACCCACTGTTGCTGTGTTGGGAATAATATGTAACTTTATATCTACTAGTGTATGCTTAATGTAATTGACCATGCCTATGTTCATGTGTACTTAGAATTCTAATGTCTTCTTGATGGCTTATTACCTTAATTAATATGAAGGGACCTTCTTTATCTCTTCTTTCTTGTGTTACTTTGATGTATGCCTTGCCATATATCAGAGTAGTGGCTCTTATTTGCTGGTTCTGTTTGCTTAGAACACCTTTGTCCATCCTTTCCAAGTTGTTATCACTATTTGGTGTTGAGGTGTGTGTGTGTGTGTATGCATAGGCAGCTGTTGTGCACCAATTTCTCCTGAAATGAAACCTATATCTTGGAGACATTTTAGACACATGTTCTAAAATGAAATGAAGCACATCATCATCTTCCAGAGCGGCTCCTTATATTTGGAAAGTAAATAAAACTCTAAGGCTTCATGCTTCAGGAAGTCCCTGAAATGGCTAGGAACATGATCTCACCCTCCCTTGTTCCATTTTCCCCAATATATACAAGCAGTGAAGATAATTGAGAGACACTATCTGACCAGCTGAAGTATGGTGAAGACTCTCAGACAGCTGAGCTTAGCTGATTGGAAGAAGGGATCAGTCAACTTACTTGGAAAATGCATTCTTCAACCCACAGATGACTTGCTTTCAAGTCATCTGATGAGCTCCAGGCTTCCCACTTCATGAGCTGCCACTCGTTGCTGGGATGGGAATGTGGTGATTCAGAGCTGGCTTTGAATCATTTCTGGTCTTCTAAGTTATCTCTTTCCCACAACTATGTATCTACCCTCAGTAAAACTCATTGTTCCACCAAATTTTATTTGGGTGGCATTCTTACTTTGTTCTATCATCAGTTCCTTATCTAGAGGGAGTAGACATTCATTCATGTGTCTCTAGGAATAGTGCCATACATCAGCAGGTTCTGGTTTTATGACCCAGGCTGCTAGTCTACATCTTTTAATTGGCAAGTTGAGATCATTGATTCAGAGTTTACTATTGAAACATGTGTCCTAAAACACACCAACTATGTCATCTCTAAGTTATTAAGCAAAATGTTGAAAGATTATAAGAAAAGACACAAATTTGATGCTTACACTGCCTGGTATTCATCTTGTCTTTACTACGTCAAAAGGGAGCCTTCTACCTATATTTCTCAGGGACACGTAGAACTTATGAGACCTCTGTAGGTTGAGAACAATGCAGCATTGGATAGGTTCTTAATATTGTCTGTAATTTCTCAGCCATTGACTTAGTAGGATTATTTATAATCCCTGAATATGAGAACTACTTGTCTCTAAACTAACTAAATTAAGATTTCCAGGGGGCAAGATGGAACATTTAATATGTATTTTAACAGTTCTAAGATAATTGTAATCGGCAGTAAAGATTAAGAATCATTGAGTATGTCCCAAATAAGAATAAAAAATAAATCTGTATGCTAACTATATATAAGGAGTTAGATTCAAGAAATTACTTTTGTTTGCTTAGAGAGGTAGAAAATACCGCAAATAAAAGAATCTCATATCTATGCATTAGTGGTTTTCTTCTTTGAATGCTCTACCTGGAAAAGAGATAAATACATGATGAGGGTCCTAGAGAAGAATGAAGAGCTAGGGAGAGTTCACTGTAATTAACTGTCTTTAGAGTTGAATTCTAGATGTGAACACTCTCTGCATTCTTGAAGCAGACAGTATCTCAGATATACAGATAATTTTGTTAACTGTGTTCTAATGGGTCATATTCATTTGTTTTGAGCCACACCAGAAATGGTGCCAAACATTTAATATAGAAAAGGGGTTGGTCAAGCAAGTAAATGTCACTGTGACCAGAGTGCATGCTGGGTGAATGTATGAATTGAGATGTGCCTGTTCTGGCTATTGATAACCATGTGAGTGAAGCGGTGTATTAATGAGATGACTACATGTAAGTTTTATGGTGGCCTTTATCCTAGTTAACATGATAACAGAACTAACAGACTCTAAAAGGTGATCTGGCTAAGGTTTCTGGGTACCTTGTACAGAATAACAATCCCATTTTGTCTCATGTGACTAAAAGAAATAAAGAATCCTTCTCCATGTATCCCCAATGTGTTCCTTATCAAACTTTGATAAGAAACGCTCAAATAGGTTATGCTTTATATACAAAATAGAACCAATAATTGCTCAATTTTTTTTTTAGAGAGTCCATTATTCTGAACTGAACCTTGGTGTGTCTGTGTCTGTACAGGGAAGTATAAAGGTGTGTATGTATAGGCTCATACATGGTGTGTACTGTGTGTGTGTGTGTGTGTGTGTGTGTGTGTGTGTGTGTGTAAGCTGAAAGTGTTGCTTCTTAGGAGCCATTCACCTTAATTTTTGAGAAAGAATCTCTTAATGGGGTCGGGGATACCCCTAGGTTAGGATTTCTGGCCAGCAATCTTCAAGGATCCTCCTGTCTCTTCCTCTGCAACATCAGGATTATAAGTACAAACCATCATGTCAAAGTTTGTATGTGGGTAATGAGCATCAGCTGAGGTCCTTGTGCTTGTGTGCCAAGCACCTTATACACTGGGCTATTTCTTCAGCCCCTGAGAGCTGTATCTTCATAGCTTTGTACAGAACTGAGTACCTGTAGAAGCAGGATGTGCTCAATGAAAACGAAATATACTCAGTGCAAACCTCCAGGGCAGGGACCTCCAACTACTTATTCAATATCAATGTTGCTGTCTTCTGTATTAATGAAATTCCATGATTTTCAATGAGACATAAACTAAGGGTTCCTGAGAAAGACACTTTCCTGGTGGGGTAGGCATATCTTCCTATATCCCTGTGGCTTGTTTCTGTGTATAAATGGGGATATGGAACAACCATTTCTAATTGTGAAGATCAATTATTGAAAAAGCATGTTATTGCAGACTTTGTTCTTGATATTTTTGATTGCTCCAAGTAATATCTACCAAATGTATTGATGTTATATTTAAATGTCTCCTAATTTACTTACATTGCTATTTTCATGCTGGTGGATGTTGTGTGCCAAGCATATTGATTAGAAAATGTAGAATTCTAAGATGAGTCTGCAACACAGAATATAATTACTCAAAAGGATTTAGTAAACATCTCATAAGCTATATCAGAGCTAAGCCAGCTTACCAAATACTGAGACAATGAACAGAAATATCAGGCAAGAAATTAAAATGGGGCTGGCTGTGAGCAAGCAATGCATGTAAAGGCTGGTGTGATTTTTATACATTAAAGGCATCTTCTTAGAATGTACTTGTGAACCTCTCTGGGGCAGGAACATACTTTTAGAGATAGCAAAATATAATGGGTAGTCCGTGCTAATACACAAGGGTGAATATAAGTGCCATGCAATAATAACTAAAATATACTGTATTTTAAATAAGCTTTCTTTTTTTATATATGCCATTTTTTATTGGATATTTTCCTTATTTACAATTCAAATGTTATGTCCTTTCCCGGTTTTCACCCCTCCCAGAAATATCTTATCCCACCCCACACCCCTGGTTCTGTGAGGGTGTTCCTCCACCCACCCACCCACTCCCACCTCCCCACCCTCGAGTTCCCATATTTGGGGCATCTGTCAAGCCTTCATCAGACCAAGGACCTCTCCTCCCATTGATGCCTGACAAAGCCATCCTTTGGTACATATGTGACTGGAGCCATGGGTCCCTTCATGTGTACTCCTTGGTTGGTGGCTTAGTCCTGGGAGCTGTGGGGGGTCTGATTAGTTGATATTGTCATTCTTCCTGTGAAAAATGTGATACTACAAATATTTTCCAACTTTAAGAAAACTAACTGTGGAAGCATATTTTCTAATAGAGTGTATTAGCTCATCTGCAAAAATACAAAATTGAAAGTCAATGGAAATTTAAAAGCATTTTTGAGAAGATAGCTTAAAGGCTCGATATCAAAATAAAACACAAAAGTAATACTACCTACAATTGGAAGATGCAGCTTTGGAAATTTAGTATATTTACTCTCACCTGGAGTGCTTAAACATAGAATATTTTAGAGATAAGAATGGCCATGCATGATGACCCAGTGATTTCAAAGCTTCTAATAGCCTAGAGCTATGTAGAATCAATGCTGGGGGTGACATGGTGGGCATTTTGCAATTACCTAATATAAGAAATGTTTGGATAAGTATTGACTGAGTTAATAGAATACAAACCACTGACAGAAAAGAGCCAACTTGCATGTCTCAGCTCCTTTGTGTGATGGTCAGGCATGATGGGTATGTTGAGACACTGTCAAACATGGCACTTGTCCTCATTTTGGTCAAGAGCTTCCAAATATTTCCTTCAGGATTGTAGCATGATTTTCTTCATTATTACATTTCCATTTGTGGTTTATTAGTTATTATTATTATTATTATTATTATTATTATTATTATTATTATTATGTATTAATCCATTTACTCATACATCTAAATTGAAAATTCTGTGTCCCAGAGTATGTAGTTGGGTTTCTATCCACTCTATTTATTCTTGATTATACAAATGTCTTAACTACACTGGCTGACAAAAAATTATCAATTTTATTCAGTATTATGCCAGTTCATTTTTTCCCTAGTGACAAGTGGTGTCTTCCCTACAGCAGGCATTTAATAATAATAGGAGATTATAAACATTTGGCTAGTAATGTCAAGCATCCAACACATCTCAGATTAGTGTCCAAGGAGATTTCTTTAGAGTGCATACATACAAAGTAGTGGTTTCAAGTGCGTAGATATGGAGTACTAGAATGTGAGGAGACTATTTTGCAGGGAATGTTATAGAAGATGTGAAGAAACAAAGACAACAAATGTTTCAGTGGCGACGCTGGGAACCTCTTCATGAACGACCTGTTTGTTAAGGATTCTGCATGAATAAAAAACCATCTTAACAGATATAAAGAATCAAATCAAGAGATTGCACTGATGACATTTTGAATAACTTTTAATGTTTATTAATCTCATCTCAGTTTTTCCCAAACTCCTGTTCTGAGCATCTTCCTTGTTTTATTTCTGGGTAGTTCCCAAAGTTTGAACATCTTTCAAATGATTTTCTATTTTGGATAGTCCTATTTCATCTTTGTTTCTACAGAACAAGTCTGTTTTCTGCTTCCTGAAATCCTTCCTTTTCTAGACTCCCCCTCTGCATCATCAATGCTGTTCAACTTCTAAATGGCACACCACTGTAAATGACACATATTTGGGGAGCATTTTATGATTTATGTGTCTGAAATTCTTGGATTTTAGAGATGAAAATTTAGTTTGCCATCCTTAAATCAACCAAGTGACTTGATAGAAACTAATGAATGAAGAAATAAAGGTTATATACTCTAGTTCTTTTTTTTATTTTTTTTTATTTTTATTTTTTTTTTTGGTTTTTCGAGACAGGGTTTCTCTGTGTAGCCTAGAAAAAGCATGTGTTAGGTCACCACAGGTAGCTTTGCAATTAGAAAGTATTTACTTTTGACTGTTGAATAAAATTTGATTGAGTTTTTTTCCATCTAGAAAGCCATATCTTCCTGCACAGGACACACTATTTCAGCCACACATCTTAGCATAGACACACTAAATGAAAAGGAGAGACTTCTGAGAGAAGTTTAATTTTTTTTGTTTTTGTTTTTGTTTTTAAAGTGCCAGTATTCTACATGCATGAATATCTCAAGATTTTAAATCCTTTTCACTTGAGGAATGTGGTGGTGTATAAACATTTTACAAAGCTGATCTCAAAAACCAATGACTTGAATAATCTGTGCTTTAATGCAAAAACAAATATTAATTTGCTTGTTCTTTTCATATAACATGTTTATTAAACATCTTAGTGTCTATTGTTTAGTAAGATTATATAACACTTAACCTTGAAGTGGAGCTAATAACAGTTCTATTCGAGGCTATATATTTTATACTTTTAAATGACTTTGAGTAAAATGAAGGCTACTGTCATTAAATTGTGCTTGGAGCAAAGACAAAGAAACATCGGCTCATTCTTTCCAGCTAGTAAAACTAATGACGCAACGTTCGTCGCATTATTTTAATGCTGTTGTAATACTAAGTATTCTACTTTTTTCTACTTTTATTTGTCAGTGAAGCTCATTATATCATCCGTACACATTAGCAATCATCATTCTGCTTGGACTGAAATTTTGATTTTTAAATATGGACTCCAAAAATTATCCTCATAAAGATCAGAACTTTACTTTCTTTGACAATCCTTCAGCCAGACTTTCAACATCAGCCTGAGATTTCTACTGGGAATTATAGCCTTCTAAGAAATATTTTAGACATTAAAGTGCTATCAGTGCATTAGAGGGGATTAAAAATCATTAAACTTCTGCAGTGGTGTGTGCTTTAGTATTGTTCCCACCTGTTTCTTTTTTTTAATTTTAATGTGGCAATTTGCACTATCATTAGAAATATACATGTATATATAAAGTTTTGCATTCAAATATCTCTATTTTTGACTACCTAATGAAAGACCACAGAGCAAATAAAAAATGTTATATAATATATCCTCATTTCAGAACAATATGTATATATACACACATATATATTTGTAGAACAATCGACAGTTTTAAATGTGGTTCTGGCATTAAAAATGATCTTTACAGTCTATGACAGAGTGATAACCTCAGCCTTTTATGGCATTAAAATGAGCAGGGGATTTTTAAGTTCGTCTGTGTCTCATCTTGTGCAGAAGAAATCAACCTACTTCATGGAAAACTTTCTCAAAAGCAAGGCCTGGTACTCTAAGTCACAGAGTGTAAGGATAGATTTTCTATTTCTGGGTCTATGTTTTTACACATAAATCAACATTGAAGTAGTTGTGATTCTTCACTAAGCACCCTAGGTTCTAGGTTGGACCTAGGACCATTTAATATACAACAAAGACACTCCAACCTTTCCTCTTGTTTGGCTACAATCAAGACTTCCCTGTGGTGCTGACAGAATCACAAACTGAAAAAAATAATACTGAGCAACAGCATTGCCACTTTCGCAGGTGGAAGAGTTAATCTGTATAAATTTCTGGATTGGATTGAAGTCCATAATGAGTTACATTATACTATTGTCTATTCCCTGTGCCCGTCCACAATGGCTAAAAAAAGTGTTTTATGAACTTCATATATGTAATTCAAAACCAAACCTATCACAATGATTAGGAAAAGGATGGCTTACTGTGTTTCAAACTCCTGAAGCACAGGTCTCTAAGCTAACAGATGGAACTTCAGCACCGTTTGTTTCTAGACCTCAAACATCTAGCTAAAATATCAAGTAAAGAATATTGACCAGAGAGTCATTTTGTGAGACTCAGGGAAGTTTTGTTTCATTAGTAAGTCCATTTGCTTAAAACCTAATAAGGGCTTCTAGAGTTCTCTACTAGAGTCCTTTCCTGGGATTATTCCCTTGAATTGTTTAAGAAACAACAAAAAGAAAAACCTCAATACAATGAAAGAACTGGTGGTAGAGGAGTTGCAGCCAGGCAACAAAACAAAGACAGTCACAGTGAAGAAATATTTTACTTGAGATAAAGCTGAAAATTAACCATTGAAACTGACCCACTTTTTAAAAATGAAATTGAATGGTTATATATTTATATTTCTTCATGTGTTTTAAACCTAAGACAGGGAATATTGGTTCTATTTATGATTTCAATATACTTCAATAGCAACCAGAAAGTGAGCAAATGTCCACCTTGTGCTCTAAACATTTCTTCAGGTCTGTGAATAAAAAAGAATGTGAGGCTTTCAAATTGTTCTTGAAATCAGGTGCAAATGATACAAAGTTAATTTCCAAAACACATCTACATTTCTTTACCATGATATTGAGGGCAAACTAGAGACAGATTGGGTGTTTAGAAAGCTCCCTTTTAACTTTTGATAGGATAAGGACAAAGGTGTGTCTGAATGATGAACGATGGACAACCACTGAAAATAGAGAAGGGACTTTATTAGAGATTAATATCAGCATTATATTTTCATAAATAATGAGATTAAATTCCTATCATGAAATCCTCAGAGAGATGGGCAACTGTGATTTCCACCAATTAAACTTCCTGTGGACCTTCAGCACGTTATGGTTGAGTAAACATATCACCTTAAAAACTCCAGGCACTTCCCTTTAAAAGAGCCCATGACCCATTTTGTTGAAGCCTCTTTATTTATTTAATTTTGTTTTTTAAAGAAAATAAGGCTTTGTGCTTGGGATTTGTTTGGTCCTGGAAGTGACAGGTGTACTTATAATCAAGTTGGATCAACAGTGACAACGAATACAACTTCTGGATGTGTCTTTACATGGTTGTACTTTTCCTAAGAAAGCAACATTCCATTATATATATATTAAATGTATCTATTAACTTTACATATATTCTGATTTAAAATCTGTCCAAAAGCCCTGTTTCTGTGTATAAGCTCAATTCTTCCAAGTTTTATGGGTAAATCCCCGTAGTACATTTTCTGCCACCCTCCAGAGAACATAGATAATTTATAGGGCAAGAATCACACTGAAGAATAATGTTTCTGCAGAGGGGGGACATGTTGACCTTGATAGAATACAGCAACCATGTGAAGGTTTGAAGTGAGGGCTTAGATCTTCTGCAAAGTGTGTATTTTAGGGAGCCATAGTTGGAATAATACATGCTGGACAGTAGAGATATAGGAGAAGTTACATGCTTAAGTCTTCTCATTATGATATCCATAAAGCTGCAAACATTTTTAACATTCTGGTTTAGTTTGTTTGAATTTGGATTTCTCTACACCATTCCTGATATCCAGGGCGAAGTAGATCTAGTAATTTCAATGCCATGGTATAGCTTCATGTCTTTGTTAATGTTTTCTAGTACTTCAGTGTTCTAACAGTTTGCTTGCTTGCTCGTACATGGAGTTCTTTTTCATTACACAAACTCACCAACAAAATCCTGTCTATAGGAATCAAAGCTGTTAATTCCTCATTTTCTCTCTGTCCCTTGAAAATTCCATGTGTGATAGTTACCTCCAGTTTCCTAGAACATAGAGTTATTGCAAACTAGACTTGTAAATGTGGATAAACCCAACAAACATGCCACTGGTTTCATAGTTGGTAAGGTAGAAATTTCACAGCCATACCTCCTAATTTCTCCTAGAGTTTAAAAAACAATCTACACACAAAACTCTGGCAATGTAAAAATGCAACTAAATTTTGCTTTGAGTCTATTTCACAGACTTATTTCATCCTGTAAAACCCACCTTTCCTTCTCTCCTGCTGCAAGATATGGTGAAAAAAATCAACTTTCTATGATAGCTATATATTCACACACACACTCAAAGATACCCACACTAAGACTGGATGGAAAATGTAAGAAGCCTATGCTTCTTAACCACATGCCAGGTGTTCCCTAAGTCTCCTTAGGAATACATTAAAAACCTTTTCACTGAATGCTTAAAAAAAATTAATAAAATTCCAGATCAATACCTAGATAAAAATATAATATTCTGCTTAAAGAATGTGAAACTCTTTACAAAGTAATTAAATCAGCTAATATGATTAAATTAAACATAAGAGTTCCTTTTCTAAATAAAAAAATATTACTACCATCAAGAATAAGTTTAAAACTTTTCTTCATGTGAATTGGTCCCTGGCTATATGTCTAACAGATATTAAAATAATATAATTTTGACATACTCAATTCTATGGTTGAAATAATATCTTGGAAACAAAATGTAGTTGTGTACCATGGACAAAAGTGTAAAGAAAATACAAAGATGAAACAAAACTGCACATTTCAGAATGTTCTAAAACTTAAAAGGATTTACAATTCAACAACATTTATGTGGCTTTTTCAAAACATTTTACATCCATTCAATTATTGTGTTTTGACTGCATTGTAGCCTCTCTTCAGTACAATTAGCCCTCTGTTAATAACAACACAGTTAAATTTAATGTTTGTGGAGTCCAATTTATTTTTTCCTTTGCTCTTATGTGCAAAAAATGTTATGCATGTGAATTTTCTACCACATTGCAACAGGCAAGCTTTGGTTCAAATTTCTTGTCCTACACAAAGGAAGATTTTGAGTGCAGAATCTCAGCTACTAAGTCCTGTGATGCTGTTTTATTTTTTTCCTTTCTCTCGTTGGGTGGATTTACTGGAGAAAATGGGGAAAGGGAGGGAGGAGAAGGGAAAGGGAGGAGAGGGAAGAACAGAAGAGTTCTCCGCTAGGCTATGTAGAATCTTGATTGACCACTTTGCCTCCATTCATGGTAGGTGTTCCCGAACTTTTCCTTGAGCGTCCTTGCTTTTCTCCAATTTCATGTAGTGATGGTTCTCTGTACATACACACTGGAAGGCAAAATTAAAAAAGAAAAAAAAAACTTACTTATTATGATCAACGTAAATCTGACTTCAATAAATTTCTCAAATTTGATTTTAGAATATTTTTCACTGTCATCACCAGATCTTCTCCCAAACGTTGTGTTAGTGATGAATAGCCTCAGAAGCAGCACATGATAATTTCTGCTTCTATCAGGCACAATCACTGCAGAATGGCAGTTGTTCTGTTTTGTGGGAGATAATACTTGAATCTATATAGTCTCTTAACACATATAATATGACTGTTATTGAGAAGAGAAATCAGGAATACAGTAGTTAAAACTAAACCAATTTTGCTTCTAAATTCCTATTCTAAAGCCTAGTTTCTGGAGGAGGATAATTCTTGACATGCTCCTTCCTAATCTTTACTCCACTGCAAAACTTATAACATTGCTGGGGCCACAAACTTTTAGCTCCAATTTTCACAGCATCCTTCATCAGAGGGCGTATTTGAATGAAGATTGAGAAGTAAAAAACACCAATGCATTTTTTTTTTAATTGGCTCAAACTTTCTTCATCCAAGCCAAGAAACCAATCCCTCTCCTTACCTACTCTTCAACAGGGAGTGTGGTTACTCAACTTATCATTAAGTTTACATCCTCTCTTCTTTGTCTGGGCTAAGGCTGCCATCTTTGAGCTATCATGGCTGTTGCTCAATTATTGCTTAGAATGAATAGGTTTTCCAATTCATAGCTATTTTTACAAGATAAGTCACTATAGTGAGTCCTTTTGTTTCAGTGGGCTGTTATTATAATAGAGACAAATGTGCCACATGGGCATATTTCACTGAAACATCAAGAGTTTCCCTCTTGAAATAAGAACAAATAAGAATCTTTATCTATTCTGTCTGTCATCACCACTATGATTCAGTAACCTGAATGTTGTTTCCAACATCAAGCAGTTTTCTCTGTTGAGTATGAGTGGAGAGTACTATACATCTTTGGAAACTGTATTATTTGGTCCACAGGCTGAGTCAGCTGCTTATTGACAGTATCAACTCAGACCCACTGAAAAAATGTCATTTCTATCTGCATAAAGAGATAACAAATATTTGAATGATCAAGAAAATAACACTATCTATTAAAATTTTAGATAACATATTTTAGAGGATGTAGTATAAACTGTCCTGGCCAAAGCTATTCCACCACATCCAAAACCTTGGCTAAAAAATACAAACACTAGTTCAAGTTTCTTCTAGTGCATTTAGCAGCATGTAGTGCTGCACATTTATACTAAGTAGGGATATTTTTATTATGTAATTTTTGAGTCATTAGTTCCATGATGGGTTTGAGATACTTCAGTTTTAATAAGCTTGCAGGTATTGCTGATGTCGGTGAAATACAATACACACTCTCTCAGTAGTACAGAATGTAGCTGTGAAATATCTTATTCAATGTCTTCTGTAAATATTAAGATTTACAATGTCATTCTGTAATATGGCACATGTTAAATATTGCCAAGGATTCTTCTAATATCTCCAGATTCCATTGGTTGAAGCAGGACAGTACAGCCTATAGTCAAGCTATGCACTACTAGCTCAGAGAATTGATTCTGATGCTTACTAATGGTTAGGTCAATGTCCTGTCTTTAACAAAACTAACGAAAAGAATCTTGGAAAATTCTTGTAGTGTATCCATGTAGATTCTTAAAGTCCCTCAAGCGGACTAGCTCTTAATTGTATTTCTGTTACGAGGTAAGTAGAACAATGTATCAAATCTCAAAGGTGAAAGCAAACTTTTATTTGTGCATAATATATCCATTTATCTGTGTCTGGCTAATGCATAGGGGAACTCAAAGCTAAAGAAGTGATTCCAGTACAAAGCAATTCGCAGGATGCTATGAAAGATTTTGGAACTCCATCACATAATCAGCTATGAAATCCCACAGTCTTCACTAAATTATAATCTCAATGGGGGAAAAATCTTTTGTGTTTAAATACCCAGAAAAAAACGCACAGGGCCATAGATAATAAAATTCAGCATTTAAATACACAAAATGGCTAACAGGCATGTTTTCCAGTTCACTGAAAGAAATTGTCTCTCTTTCACTCAATGAATAAAATATGTCCTCCAGTTTCTGCTTGCTGCTTACAAAGTGAATTTGGATGAGGAATTGCATGCAGGTGCAAAGAGGGGGAGCAAGGCATAGAGGAAAAGAGGAAGGATGGGAGGAAGAGGTAGGGAAAGAAAGAGAGGAAGGAAGGAAGGGAAGAAGGGAGGAGGTGAGGGAGGAATAGAGGGAGGGAGCTCCATTAAACCAATTCCCTTTTCATTATCATTTGTAAGTCCTGGATTTCAGCAAAACATTGAACTTAGAAGGTAACAAGTAAAGGTATATAGCTCTCAATCAAATATTAGGACTAAAATTACTTTACAGAGCACAATTCAATTCAATTACAGGGTAAAGAGAAAGGACAAGGTAAGGACAAGCATTCCTTGTGTGATAATGGCTGACTCCAGTAGTTGTGATAACTCTCTAGGAGTCCAGTTCTGAATACTTCAGGATAAATATTGGAAGAATTTAAGAAGAGACAGATCACAAGCTGTCCAACAAGTATATCATAATTTGAACTGTAAACAGTTACCCACCACTTTAAGTTGATCTTCTCATTTACTAATTACAATTATTACAATAATCCATAGGCCAGAAATTATTATCTTCATTTTTTAAATCATAAAACAACTGACCTCCCTAGTGTCAGGGAGTGAGCAGTGGCAGAGCCAAAATGTAAATGTCTACATGCGAGTTTTGATCAAAACAATATTCAACAGGTTAATATTAGACTATGTTTATATTATTATGGTAGCATAATATTTAATATTTAAGTTGGTCTTTCTTTTACTAAATATTGCTAGTGTGGTTAAGAAATGGTTCTGAAAGCATATACTTGTGTATATGCTAAAATGTGTAGGTAGAAACTAACAAATGTGGGCAGGTATGTAGAAACATTGGAATCCTTATGTATTGTTGCTCAGAATGAAAGATGGTACAGCCACTTTAAGAAATGATGGTTGTTAAGACAATTACAGGATTCCCAAGGCATCCAGCAGCTGCAATTCTGGACATGTAACAAGAAAGAAAGAAAGAAAGAAAGAAAGAAAGAAAGAAAGAAAGAAAG
>JADRCH010000065.1:7424463-7631441 GCA_019843965.1 Rhynchomys soricoides | reverse complement strand
ACAGCGGCAGAATGGTACATTCTCTTTTTGTATTTTCTCACAATTAAAACCACCCTAATTGGCCTGAGTGTAAGTAATAAATAAAAGAAGTATCTATCTGGATGGGGGAGAGGGTTCAACAGTTAAGAACACTTAATTGTTCTTGCAGAAGATTCTGGTTCAGTTCGCAGAATCCACATAGTGGTCAGAACCATGTGGATCCTAGTTCCAGTGAATTTGATACTCTCTTCTGGCCTTCTCAGACACTAGCATGTACACAGTGCAAGACACTTGCACACATGCTAAGAAAATACTCAAATATGCTAAATAAAGTAAATAGATTTCTTACTACCATATATATATATTCAACCTCCTGGGTTCCCTTCTGCTGTCCCACTCATAATAACAAACAGTGGGTACTTCTGTAAGCCTGTGTGTGTGTGTGTGTGTGTGTGTGTGTGAGCACGCGTGTGTGTGTGCATGCATTCTAATACTTATAAAACTTTAAGCAGGCAAAAACAGATAATCAAAAATGTTACCCATTTTTAACTCTATATTTTATACATCCACACACACATGGGTGCATAACCTTCCACCCAATCATGCACATGCGCACACACACACACACACACACACACACACACACATACACATACACATTTCTCAAATGAAATGTCTAGATGAAATACTTCCAGTCTTTTCTTTCTCAATTAAGAAACTGAAAACCAAAGAGGGTAGATTGATCAAAACACATCCAGTATCCAGGGAAGAGTCTGTAAATGACTAATTCTTAAGTTAATTCTTAACTGTTGAATTTGTTTGTAGTAGAATGAAAAACAATTTTGACAATTCTTGAATTAAAAACCTGATCCTCAGATTCATTCATGGAGGTCTTTTCTCTTCCTGGAATGCTGGTGCATTCCCACTGCATGCCTCTCATTCCTCCTGAGTGATAGGTACTACACCATCTCTGTCTCCCTTTAAATTCCAAGAGCTACTTTAATCTTTATCAGAGAAGAATAAGCACCTACTGCAAAAGCACTGTGTGTGTGTGTGTGTGTGTGTGTGTGTGTGTGTGTGTAAACCTGGTCTAACAGTTCATATCATGTTTTAAAGTGTCATCTAGGAGCAGCTAGTATAATAAACAATGCATATTTACATACATACTTGTTAAGAGGCACCACTCCATGGACTTCTTAAAGGCAGCTCAAGACTATAATAGAAGCGGACGTGCTTTTTGCTAACTTTATTCTGACCCATTCCTCCTATTCTTCCGCATTTAATAAGCACCACCGTCCTTCATCAGTTGCACATGTACCAACACTGGAAGTCGCTACTGATTTCTTTCTTTTTTTAATCTAACATCCTGGACCCAATAAATTCAAATGCTTTACTATGTCTAATATAAAAATAAATACAGTCACTATTTATTTTAAAAAAAAATAAAAACAAAAACAAAAAACCAGAGTCTGAGCTACCTTCACCCTAGTAGAATATGGTGGGGTTTTTAAACCCATTAATTAATTAATTAACTTTATACCCTAATCACAACCTCTTTCTCCGCCCAGTCCCTCCCTCATATAGCTCCTTTCCCATATTCCTGTCCCTTTTTCCTCTGAGAAGGTGGAGGCTGCCCATGGGTACCTACTCACTCTGGCACATCAAGTCACTGCAGGGCTAGGTACATCCTCTCCCACCAAGACCAGACAAGGCAACCCAGTTAAAGGAGCAGGACCCACAGTCAGGGAACAGAGTCAGGGACAGTGCCCACTTTCAGATGTTGGGGGACATGCATGAAGACCAAGTTGCACTTTTGCTCCCTCAATCTTTCCCTTTCTTTTCTACAAAACTTTGTCTAATATTTGGCTGTGGGTTTCTGTATCAGTTTCTTGGAGGGGCCTCATAGAGTACAATAATGCTAGACTATTGTCTGCAAGCATAACACAGTTTCACTAATAGGCCTTGGATCTTGCCTATCTCCATCTACCTCTTATGAATATTTTGTTTCCCCTTCTGAGTGAAATTCAATCATCCTCCTTGTTCCCCCTTAGCTTCTTTGGGTCTGTGGTTTATAGAGTGGATATCCTGTAACATGAGCAACAGAGACTAGAGATTCATAGCTGAGGCTCATTTACTCCATTTATATCACTACTTTAAGGAAGAGAAGACTTCTAGTGGTGAAGGGGGGGAGCAGCTGCCATGAAATGGATTGTCAGAAGTGCTTACCGGGCCACTGCATTTGCTACTGACAGATTCTCCATTCAAATGGAGACAATAGACCCTCTATTTTAGATGAAACTCTATTGTCTTCTATCAGTTTCAATGAAAGAAGAATGAAATATGAGTAATCTATCTTATTACTGGCAATTTAATCAAATCTTCTTTGGCCTTCTCTAATTTCCAAGAAATGGAAAGGTTAAATTGCTCTGTAAGTTAATGTACCATTTTAAAAAAATATCTAACTGTCTTAATAGCAGATCATAGATGAACTTGGGCAATTAGCATGAAACAATTTCGCACCATAATTAATGTCACATGGAATCTTTTTGGAACTGCGGGAGCAGGTTAAATACTGGCTTGGAAGTAACAGGCCATAGGAAAGTCTCCTGTATGCTGAAATGTTTGTTAAAAAGGTTGAGAAATTATGAACAGAAGATTTATATCTTAACATGAAAAGAGAACAGAAACAACATCCTAGTGTAAATGAGGAACAAAAGAGGGAGACACATGACTTGGGAAGAGGTGAGGATGTTTCATTAAAGATTGATTCCAGAGACCAGCAAAAAGATTCTCGGAAGAGTTCCAGGTGATGCAGAGGAAAGGGAAACTCAAAAAGGGGGAAGGAGAGAAGAAGTGAGACAGAAGGAGGATGGGAGAGAGAGTGCCGGAGAGCCTACTTGAATATTGCTTCAACAGTTAAAGCAATATCGAACCCTAGAGAAGTTTGGGGACCATTTTTCTTTATTTATCTTTTAGTATGGTTCACCCCAAAAGATACTCTTTGCACACACACCATCTAGTTCTCATTCCAGATGATTTAAATGTATATCAAAATAAGTTTGTGGTTTTCATTTTCCCAGTTGGATCTTCGCAGCCTTATGAACCCTATGCATCCTTCTCTTTGATGACTCATTGTTTAGCAGTGGAAGGGAGTCTCTGCCCTACAAACTAGAGTGTAGATTGTTGTGTTTTGTTTTTTTTTTAATCTAATGCTGTATCCCATAGCATTTTGTCAAGATAGAAGAAGATATGGCAGTGCCCATTTTTTTCTAAAGAAAAAAAGATAAAAATATTTTCCTTTTAATCTAGCAAGATTTGAGACACTGAATGCTCCCAGCATAGCTCAGCAATCTCAGTTTACTTCTGTGAGATAGACAGAATTAATAATTGATTTCATTCTCAAAGATGCTCAAGACCGAGGAAGGTAATTATTTTCTCAATATTACTTAGCAAGCAATTGCAGAGAGTAATCAGAACTAGCTTGTCTCATTCTTCATTATTTTGTATTTCTTAGGTTACACTTTGTGATCAACTTAGTAAAATAATTGGCATCATACCTACCAACACCACATAGCAATTAACCTAGTATTAAAACATGCCTATCTGAGTAACAGTGCTGAATTTTAAAATGTAACATGATGTGGATATTTAAATTCATTGTGTCTGTGAAGCAAACTTCCTGAAAAGAACAAAACTTCACAGAACCTTCTATAAGGCTGGGAACTGAGCAGGATTGCAATGATAAAATGTTTTAGGTCTACAGCCTAATTATAATTTCCTGTGGTACATCTTTAGTCCCATTAATAGTCATTTTTTGCCTACTTCTGTATTTGACCTGACATTCTCATGTCTAACTAATAGAATCTTTTGGAATGCATTCGCTTATGAAACCCTTTAGCTTTTACTAACAAAAGGCTGTGTTGTCAGAGAGCATCAGAGTCTACAGCAAAGATGTCTCTCCTTTATTTTATTCCTCCTTGATAATGTCTCCACCAACAAATAGTTTCTTAAATTACAACTTTCTTTGTTTTGTTATTATTAAAATTCTATCCATCTCTTACCACATTGGAGTAAGGCATTTAAATTAACTTAGATCTCTCATACACAATCATGGTCACTCGTATTTGATTCAATAACAAACTCACCCTTATCCCTTTTGATGTGAGAGTTGTGTTTGCATATACACTGTCAGATGTAAACCTTACTCAACTTCATTCGATGCAGTGATCACAGTAATTTAAATAAACTTAAGGTGCCTATGACCAAACTGGATCAAAATACACTAAGCAATTCAACCCAAAGTTCAGTCCAGAACACCCAGTCTCAAATTTAGTGACCATCAGAATCACTTGGACAGCTTTAAAAGTTGTACACACTCAGGTGACATCAGGACTCTATCAGGTCACTTTGGAGAGTTGGTCTCTTTTAAGAACACTCAAGTCGGTCATGATACTATTGTACAAGATGCAACAATTGATGCTATTCTGCTAGGATTTAACATTCTATATCTAACAAAGAAAGTGGACAACACGCAATTGCCCCACAATGAAGGAAAATCATGTTAATCCTCTGTCCTCATCAAAAACAAAATGTGTGTTAGTATTCCTAATTTAAAACTTAATACTTTAAAGGCATGGCTTTTAATTGGTAAATATTTTAGTAATATCTTTTTTTCTCCAGTACTTTATCTTGAAAACCGAAGTTCTTTGAGTAGTACAAAGGTATGCAGACACACACACACACACACACACACACACACACATACACACACACACACACACACACACCACAAACATGCATACTTTGTTTTTTCAGGGGGAAGAATTTGATGAAAATTACTCAACCACCTGGAAGAACTGAGTAATGCGCTCTTGAAGGAGGAGAAAATGAGCTGTTGGTATCTTGTTCTTGTTTTTTTGTCATAGAGTCTTTGACCCTCTATCTAATACTGAAGGGGGAGGTCACCCAAAGACAGTTTAAATCTGGGGTGTCATTTCTAAATGGTGGAATAATGCTCTGCAAATCAAAGAGCCTGTGTTATTGTTGTAAATTCTAGAGACGACCCAACTAAGTAGAGGCTTATGTGCAGTGTACACTTAAATACCAAGTCAATCCATCCGATAGATGTATCTACAACTGCTCATTAACACTGTCATTATGTGGAACACTAGAGAGTGAAGGACTGAGGGAAAATGAGCAAGTGGGTAGGTGATTATTATCATGTAATCTATGTAAGAATTACAGATCCTTTAGCTGGAAAACCTTTAACTTTAGAAATCTTGACATTCAAATGAAGTCAACACAGTAATGGCATTAAAAGCAAAGATGTTTGAAGAAAACAAAAACAATATCACAACACTAAAATAACACACTAATAACACACTTTGGCTTTCCACCACCTAGGGCTAATCTACTTTACCAAAGAACAGCCCATTCATCATGCAGTGCTGGGATCTGTCAGGGTGGTAATGGTATAAGCAGTGGGTTTAGAGATTTGTAAAGATTTTCTGGAACATTAAAAATAATACACCCAGCAACCACTTGTTTAAACAGCTATATCCCTAATCGCTGCAGGGCTATTATTTCGTATTTCTTTTCTAAAAGTGTCTTCCAATTATATGCTTTATAATTAGACCATGGAGAGATTATTTAAAAAGTAAAACCCTTTCTTTTAAAATACAGTTTATGACAAGAATACCTTTCATCTCAGGGTTTGATTCAGAACAATTAGATAAGTAAATAACAAATTACCAATGATAGAAAGAGCTCATAAAACTATACTTTATTCATTCACTGTTTAATAAAGGAAATGTGTCTAGACTGTTTTATACGTAAATATAATGCAAGTTCCCATCAGAGTTTATGGTTTTTCAGTGAAGTACTTATAAAAGTGCTGCACATCCTGTTGGAGGAGATGAAATAATCCCTTCCACCCCTACAGGATGTGTCTGATTTCTCTCTCTCTCTCTCTCTCTCTCTCTCTCTCTCTCTCTCATCTAGATTTTATTTTATTTATATAGTTGTTTTGTCTTCATCTTTGTATGTATACTGCATGCATCCAGTGCCTCAGGAGGCAGAAGAGGACGTTAAATCTCCTGGAATTGGAGTTACAGCTGCTTGTGAACTGTCACATGGGTGCTGGGAATTGAACCTGGGTCCTCTGAAAAAGCAACTAGTGTTCTTACCTGCAGAGCCATTTGCCCAGCTCCTCCCATCATGTCCTCTTCCTACATGTTAAGGTATTAACTAAAGCTAAAATCTGAATGGAGAATGATACCACCACAAATTATTGGTGCTCTGAAAGGTTTGGAGCACTTTCCATATACTGTTTTATATGATCTTTCTCTCCTGGAGTATAAACCCTGACTCTACTTGTGTTTTTAACCAAAACCTGAGCCTACGAGTTATTCATATCTTGATGTTTTATGTGTTTAATGCAAAGATGAATATATGAACAACTCTATAATATGGAGGAGTTTAGTTTATCAAACTAACAATGTACCTCTTAGGTACCAAATACCAATGCCAAAACTAAAAACAACTACAGACTTGTGTGTGTGTGTGTGTGTGTGTGTGTGTGTGTGTGTGTGTGTGTAGAGGGAGAAGAATATACAATTTCATTATTGAAAAATTCAGAAATCATATAGGCCAAATTATTTTACATAAAGGCAAATTAAAAATGTTAAAAATAATAGATATTATAATTGTTATATATCCTTGTTAAGTTGGACTCTTTCTTGTCTTCTTTTATATTTGATCTCAAAATGTATTTTATCTGACATTAGTAGAAGTGCTCCTGATGGCAACTTGTTTCCATTAGCATGGAAGGTCTTTTCTGTTTATTCAGTGTGTCTATTCTGTTGAAGAAAACTTCTTGTGGGCAGCATACTGTTGGATTGTGCGATTTACTGAGTTATTTATTTCTAAGATTGTTGGACCATCATGTTCTTTTTTAAAAAAATCTATTCAGCCTTTTTATTTCCCCTTTTTATTTTAATTAACATATTAAAATAATAGGTACCAAGGAGGCAATGAATTCTTTTTTTTTTTTTTTTTTTCTTTCGAGACAGGGTTTCTCTGTAGCCCTGGCTGTCCTGGAAATCACTCTGTAGACCAGGCTGGCCTCGAACTCAGAAATCCACCTGCCTCTGCCTCCCAAGTGCTGGGATTAAAGGCGTGCGCCACCACTGCCCAGCTGGCAATGAATTCTTAATTCTTTTTAACCCAGTTTGAACATGGCACTCCAGTAATGGTCCCTTGTACTTACTTTCAAAATGTATCTTTATATCATTTCATAAACATTTGTCTTAATTGTGCTGGATTTAAAACCAGCCTAGTAGGTGATTTTTACCATGGTATATGACACAATTGAGAAATATCTCCCCATTGTTCAATCTCGTCTACAGTTGGTGATGGTGTTTGGGAAGGTTTAGGAGGTGCTCTCTCATTGAAGTGAGAATGTGACTGGGGTTTGCTGCACTTTGGGTGTTTAAGACCTCGTCCCACATGGAATTTGCTTTCTCTGTTTTCTGTTTGCAGTTCACGATATGGGTTCTCAGGCTCCCATTCCTGCTGCCTGCTGCCATGTTCTCACTACCATTAGAATCCAAACTGTAAGCCAAAATAAACACTTTCTTCTGTAAATAGTCTTGCTCTTGGTGACTGATCACAACAACAGGAAAGTATACATGGTGGTACATCATTTCTACATTTCCATCACTGACTTCTCTGAGTAGCAGGATATTCATAGCTTGTTTCTCTTTGCAGGGCAGTATAAAGTAGGGTTAGGTGCTTATGCACTGGCTTTAGGCTTCCTGGGATATAATTTCAGGTTCATATTTTTCTAGGCCTAGGATCTTGAATAGTTTACCTAATTGGTTTATGCATTTATCACCTCATCTGTAAAATGAGAATAGCCTAGAGCTATTGTACATTTTTATAAAGATAATATATACAACCTGCCTACTGAATAATAAATTGATAGACTACGTATAGCAAAAATGGTTTGGAAACCCAGCAGAAAAGAAGAACTTCCCATGCACAGAGAAGAAAACCCTGACATGTCCTCAGTTTTCTTACTTATAGAAAGGCAGTGGTATAAAATAAACCTGCATGGAGAACTGATGAAAAATAGTTAAAATTTTGTACATTGGAAATTAGAACATATGAAGCATAAAGGACCTATCTAACTTTTGTTTATCAGGTACTTTAGAAGAGCATGAATCTCTCTAATGGTCTACAAAGACTATTATTTCTCCACCATGGTATATTCCAGAAGAAGAAAAGGAGAGGCAATCAGTAGACATGTGTTCAAGAACATTGACTCAGTCCTCTTTCCTAATAATTAGATTTTATCCACATCCTTTCTGACCTCAGACTAGCTCATGCCATCCATGTTCATGGAAGCACTGCACTTGACTGCTGGAGGCAGAGTGCTTTGGTTTGAACGCCAGCTCTGCTACTCACTGACTCCATGACTTGGAACTAATTATGCACTGACTTCTGTGCTTCAGCTTCAATGTTTGTGAAGGAAATTGGACTAGAGCCTTCTTCATAAAAATGAGAAAATAATTGAAGCATACTTTCAAACTCTACCTAGAAAAAGAAAGCATTATAAAACTTAACTAATATTGTTCAATTAAGTAAACTTTGTGTTTTTTTTTTTTTTAAAGAAAAATGCAAATAAAACACTGTGGAATTAAACGGGCTTAGATGGAGAAAGGGCTAAGTGGCCATCTTCAGAAGTGCATCTCATCACATTTTTTATATTTCACACCTAAGAATTTCTTCCTACAAATGAACCACACAAAGAACTTTGGAACTAAACTCAAATATTAGCTAATCTGATTTAAAACAGATGTTATTTTCTCCAATATAAAGGAGATATCCTTATAATTAATCAGTAAACGCAGAATTAAAAGCAAACAAATGAAAACAACTAAAAGATGCCAATAAGGGAACTGAAGAAGATGCAAGCTAGAAGCAGAAACTGATGACTCCATGCCCATTTTACCAATATCCTCTTAGACCTGAATATGTATTTGATATGAAGCCATCCATTAAAAGACTACATGTTCACCTCCTCTGATCCTAAGTATGGCTAGGTGTGTAGTTGTTACCAGTGAGGTGTTAATATTGTATGACAGCTGTTAGAGACGATATTGACATAAAAAAATCTCGCAGAGATTTTCAGAATCTTCTTGTAGTTATTCCTTGCCCTATAACTACTGTAATGAAGCTGGCAGGATCACACACAGTGTGTGCAGTTTTGACAAGGGTGTAATACACAGGTCTAGGCAAGCATTCTACATGGAGGCATAATTTGTGCATCATTCCAGTTGTACTGTACAGATCTAAGGGATAACAGTAAAACATTAAGATAAAGGATATGAAAACTTCATGCAGCCAAGCTCCCCAAAACTGGGACAACTCAGCACCATCTCTGGAGAGCTCACCTCCAGATTTAGTTTCTGAGATAATTGGCATGACTAACCTACAATTGGCATGGGCTCTGTATTATGTGAGGTCAATCTTAATTCTAGTTTACAGCACTGTAGGAATCTGTGTGTACCTTCCATTATTTAACCAAACTGCAGGAATAAGCAGAACACTGAAGAACATCTGGGACTCGGTCAGAGTCATCCACACATTTCTTTTGGAAATGTACATAAGGCCATCCAACCCAAGAGGAAACTCAACTAACCAGAGTACAGGAAGCAGCTCCAATTAAGAAGACAGGTTATAGATGTTTCCTTTGGGGGGATGGAGTAGGAGGGGCTCTGTTGGACTTCACTATTTATATAAAGAATAAATAAACTCATAGATTTTTATAGTTTTCTAGCTTTGCCAAGCTAGAAAAGCTTGTTAATGGCCTTTTATTCCTTTTGCAAAAATGAACACATCAGCTTAACTATTAAAATTAAAATGACATATAAGTTGAATGTGTTATTTGCCAAAAAAAAATTCCTAAATGAATATATTATCTGTGGCAAAATTCAAAGTATCTACTTCTTAGTGACCTTCTGCTCCGTCCTTACAAATCAGGCCAATTTCTGCCTTTAACTACAGTGAACCTGTAATGGTTAATGGTTCTGTTTCAGTGATTCCTTCTTGTCCCATTTGTACAATTCTGCCCAAGTCTTCAGTGATACTCCATTCTGTGGAAATGAGAGTGCTTACTCTAATTCCCAACATTAATTCTATAACATGAGGCACACTTCTTTTTCCACTATACTGCTGCCATGAGTAATCATATTTCATATCTCAAAGAATATGTCCTCTGAAAACCACTAGTCTCTACATTTTCTTTGTTTGTTCACACATTCACTTATTCAACTGACAGCTGGTTAAAATTCTCTTTATGGCATGCCAAGTAGTGCCCATGACAAAAGAGAGATGTAAGAAAAAATATAAAACATATTCTGTTAATTTGTGCAAAGAGTTGACCATGAATGGGTAAAGAGAGTGGGACAATAGGAAAATCTAGTACAACATGATCAACAGAAAAATATAAAGAAGATACAAAAAAAAAAAGAGTCCTTAATTTTTCTGGAAAAGCAGTCAGAGAAAAATAATAAGAAAACTAGGAATCATTGACTTCATCCTTTGCAAAGGTCAATCAGCAGGTGAAAAATTGGGGCAGGTAAGACAGACAGCATAAAGCCAAGGGCATCACAAGTCTAATGTAAAATGACTAAAGACTTAAGGTGTGAATAAAACTTGAAAGGCAGGAGTGATGACTGTCACCTTCTATCTAGTGTTTTGTACATAAGATGATCTAGATTGGGATTGACTGCTATGCTCACATGCACTATACACTGTGCACCTAGCATTGTTGATAGTCTCTACGTAACTACATCTATGACATTTGCAGGCCAGCAAGCCAAGCTAAGCCAAGGTTGCAGTGCACCATCTCCATGTTTTTTATTTCCTCAGAAAAGGAAACTGAGCCAAGGTTTAAGTTAACACAACGTGATGCTGATGAATGTAGAGACCATATTTAATACTTTGGTTTTCACTAGAAAGTTTAATTGAATGGAAACATGGTCGCACAACATCCCAAGTAGAGAACTTTTGAGAAAAAAATATAGTTCCCTCAATAGGCTTATGTACCTGTTCAATTTGAAATAAGTCAACACTATTTTTTACATTTTTATTTACAGTTTTCTTTTCAGATTGTATATGTTTGCCTTTTACTAAAATCAATAACATTTTAAGTGATGAAGGAAGGGCATGTTTTAGGCTTAAATGAGAAGAAAATATCTGCAGATCAAATAAAACAGCATACTATTGTTCCTAACAAAAGATGAAGAAAAATGATACACAATGTTGTTATATTTGCTCAAAGGCATGTAGAGATCTGCATCAAGCACATTTATAGAATTATTTGGAAAAGATTAAGCCCCCTAATAATAGTATTGATTTTTCCAGAGGTATTCTATGAGAGTGAATATTATATTCAACAAAGAAAGAAATTACTTTCCAAATGGCAACTGACAGTAATTTCTATATTCAGGAGTTTTCTAGCTTAGATATTCAAGCATATTTTTCTGAGTACTACATACTTGCAAAAATTCTCTACATTCTCTTTTTTTTCTCTTTGCTGGATAAATTTTCGTTGTATTTCTGAATGTTTCTTCTATCAGTTCACTTCAGGCAGAGCCTACAGAGCAGCTGACAGGAAGACCTGGTCACAACACCCAGATTAGATACTAAACAAGAAAAAAAGTGACTTTCATACCTTCAATAGGTTTTGGTACAAAATGAGATGAGGGCTTGGTTTTCTTCACTCTGTTCCCCTTCATGATTTGACCTTCTTTATTGAGTCCTAGAAACCATGCACGGCCGGATTCCTGCTGGCGATACAGGGTTGAGGAATAGATCACATAGTAGTTTTCAAACACAGACTCCTTAAATTTGCATTCTGGGGTAAAAACATCCTGAAGAAATAAACACAGCAAAAGAGAAAGGGAATTAGCAATGAATCAGGAATGCTTATATTAAGCCAGTATCAAACGTATAACCAATGTTCAATAAAGTCAGAGGGTGCTGCACAGAGTTAGCACCCATATAGAGAGTCGTTGTACAAAAATCAAAAAGCAAGATTCATTTTTCAATCATTGTTTAATCCAGCAAAAACAACTGCTCAGATACAGTCCTGAATGGAGGCTAAGGCCTTGAAGGGCGCTAAAACCTTATCTAGTACAACGTTTTAAAAATCAAGGTGTTCTGTCAGTTCTCATTTTTGATAGCCATTTGCAAGGACTTAAAACAGTAGAACTAATCCCTAGGAATCAAAATCAAAATACAACCACAGAAAACATAGGCTCACCAGATGTTCTTGAAGGGAATAAGCAATATGCACAAATATGTATTAATCAGCCAAAGTTTGTGCCCTACACTTATCAGTATGCTACTACTTTGCTCGATGCCTACAATTTTATCTTTAATTGATTGAAAATGTGGTATACTTAAATAATCAAAACTTTAGATATAACAACCTTAGGAATAGGCAGTAGGAGAAAATACAACCATTGACAAACCCTTAATAAAACACAGAACGACACTATTATTCCAGTAAGAAATCTTAAGAACACCTACTTCTGCCCCATCATTCAAGTGAGAAAATCAAAACACTAAATGAGTAGTTAAAAGATGCCTAAAAATAAAATTACAAGTCAATGGCAGAACTAACCCTTAATCGTGTTAATCCTCTCAAACGGACTGCCTCATTTTCTAATGACGTATTATGTAGCTTTGTAATCAATACAATACAATCATGTCTCAATCTGTCAAATAATGAAATGAATTTTTCTAAAGATACTATGCCTCTCCTTCTAAGAGAAACAAAAGAAAAATAATGGTGGCAGGATGTTAGACAGCAAGAAAAATCCCCCATGCCCAACTGCTTTGTGACATAGAGAGTGTTTGTCATTGCACATTAGGAAGTTTTCCATGTGAGGTCTCACAATTCTGTGCATTTACACAGAGAGCTCTGTAAATGATGACCACCCAGGAGTAAAGCTGGTAGCAACCATATCCTAATACATGATGTTCCCAGCTTTAGAGAGAGTTAAGAGACAAAAGAGCAGGAAGCTACTGAAGGCAGTGTTAAAGGTGCCACTAAAGGAATTTCTTTGATTTAACATGAGTCTCACATTGCTGACCAAAAGATGTGGCTGAAAAAACAGAAATGCAGCAATGATAGTAATAGTACCTCAATGCTGTTTATAGTAAAATGAAACATGAGAATTCTCGAATTACCCTTTGTTTAAGGTAATTGTCCTGAGGATCTAGGAAATCAATGACTATGAACCACTGTTTCTTCTGGTGGCAACAGAAAGTGTCAAGTTAAAAGTGGTGGCAAGGGTAGACATGTGAAGAAACATGGTTCTCACACATTACTAATAGGGGCATAAAATGATGTAATTGCTGACAAAATAGCCTGATGTTTTCCCAAAAGAATAAAGATACAGCTAGCAATGATCCAGCCACTCTCCTTCTAGCTATGCACCTACAGGAAGTGAAAACATGTCCATAAAACTTTTTATATATAAGCATTGATAGTAGTATTGATTACAGAAGCAGCTCAAGTATATATCAACTGATGCATAGGACAACAAAATGTGGCATAGAGGTATAATGTATTACTATTCATTGATAAAAGCAATGGGACACTGACTCATATGATAATATAAATGTGCCTTAAAAACATTATTCTAAGTGAAATGTAAAATCGTTAGGCTACATGGTGCAAAAGCTATGTGTTATTTTATTCCATTTATACAAAATATTACAGCAGGGTTTATAATACTGCATATAATGAACCAAACAATTTCAGAAATGGAAAGTAATGGATGTGAAATGCTACCATGGAGTCAGAATAAAGCAGAGAATGACTGCTTCCCTGGAGAGATGGAAATGAGTCAGAATTAAATAGTTCTGATATTTGTGCACCTTTGTAGAATTCTAAAATCCACTGAGCTATAAGTTTTAAATGTGGATTTTATTGTGTGTGAGAGTTATGTTTCAATAAAAAAAGAATCAGAGACACAAACTGGTTGGAGAACTTGAAAGGAGAGAATAGAGCCATGTTCCTTACCCGGTAGCAATGCTCTCAACAGTGCATGCTTTTTATGACATCATGCCTGTGTTACTAAGAAAGAGCTGATCCATTGCCAAGTGTAGGTATTAGAGAAGTACATACTCAATCAGCTAAATACGTCATTATAATTCTTTCAGGCTTTGATGCTGGGCACCTTGTATATTCTAGATAAATGTTCTGCTCTGAACTACACCCTCAGGTCAGTATTAGTCTGTTTTTCAAACTAATGAACCTCCGGAAGCAAGCTATGCCTAAAAGAAAAGTAGCTTATTGAGCTGGTAGCTATGGAGGTTGGAAGGGCCACTGAGAAACGGTAGAGGGGAGATTGATGGTTTTGGTTTTGGTGTTTTGTTTTGTTTTGTTTTGTTTTTCAACACAGGGTTTCTCTGTGTAACAGAGCTCTGGTTATCTTGAACTCACACTGTAGACCAGGCTAGCCTCAGATGTACAGCGATCCTCCTGCCTCTGCCTCCTGAGTGCTGGGATTAATGTAGTGCACCACCATGCCCAGCAAAGGGAGAGTGATGGGGGGAAATGAACATTTCACAAAATAGTAAACAAGACACTGCCCTTCCTAAGATCACACCCCCTAGTTGACATAAAAAATTCCAATTATACTCTACCTTTTTATGGTCCCTCTACCTCCCAATGTTGTCAGTCTAGAGACCATACCTTCAGTACATGAACTTCGATGAGATAGGCTTACTATTATGTTCAAACCACAGGAGAATTTTATGTTCTGGTTTTCTTATAGAACGAATTTAAAAATATTTAGAAAATGTTTAAATTTTGCTGTTATTTTCTTTTAAAACAGTGCTAAGGAGTTCTGGCGAAGATTTAGAGGGTAAAATGTTAATAGTGCAAGCATGAGAAACTAAGATAGACCGTGCAGAACCCAAACGAAAAGCTTGGCATCTCTATCTCCAGTGTGTGGAGGCAGAGACAGAGGGATCTCTGAGGCTTGCAGGCTAGCCATTCCTGCTGAAATAGTGGGTTCCAGGTTCTGTGAGATTCCCTGCCTCAAAATACAACATGGAGGATGACTGTAGAAGAAACTGACTTTAACCACTCACTTCCATACACACACACTCAAGTACACACATGTACAGCGTGAACTCACATGTACATGTAGACACACAAAGCCAAGATGACCAAGTGATCTCAATGTCTTTTGATTATTAATCTTTCACAAAACTAGCACTATCTCTAGCTGTTAGGGCGCTTTGAGCCTCCAAGGAGAAGCGTCCAGGCACCAAGTCTGCTTGGACAATAACTGTCACAAAACCTCTACCATATCACTGCTATTTTAATATCAATATAAAGTTGGATATCAATGAATTTACACTGTGTTTCCTATTATATACACTCTTTCTGAGTAATAAAAGGTTAAATCCTGGACTTTAGACTTTCTATCAATTATGATTGTGCTTCTAGTACCATATATAGTATGAGACTTCAAGCAAGTGGCTAAAAAATGAATTCCATGTTTCAAGTGTAAAAGGAGGTATTACCAAAAGAATGCAAACAGACACATGTTCTAAACCATGCAAATGTATACAGCCCCTGTTAACATTATCCTTAAGGCAAAAATATTGCATTTGTGGCATAACAAGTAATTACTTTTGTGCTCCCGTCACTTATTAGTCTACCATCCAATAGCGTATACTCAAGCACACTTGAAGCAAAAAAACATACTCATTTAAAAGCTTTTGACCAAGATGTGGACAATCACACACATTCAGATGGATTCTAAGATTATTCAGTGACTGTCCAGACAGACAACATTTTTGTGTGCAGTGAAGACAGTCATGCAGGGAGCCAAAGAGGACGAAGACCCTAGAGTGCCTTCAAAAATATTGAAATCAGAGCCAAGGGCTGTGTAATAAAAAGGAATTTTCCGTCTTCAAAATTCACATTGAAACTTGTGAATTCTTACCTCTGTGATCCTGAGCTCTCAGCCTAGCTCAGGTATTACAGTAGAGTTTAAAAACATGTTTTGATGACATAGTCCCCTCCCCCACCCCAACATGCATCATGTATGTAGAAGAGGTAAGTGCTTACACTTACAACCCAGTCCATTTTTAACAATTAGTTATTCAGTAGGATATAAATTACTTCAGTGGACTATGAACAGGTTGATGGTGTTAAGAAACAAATATTAATCAGAGTTTGATGTGTTTTGATTCAAGTACCGTACCTGTGACAAGCTCCTTTTTGCTTAGCCTCATTCTTGAAAGCTCAGAATATTGACCCGCTTCAATGCAGATGATGGATGAATGCTGGATCATTATTCAAGCCCATGAAGTTCACCCAATACCCCTCCCACGGTCGTACCATTCCATCTTGACCTTCAGAGTTGTATGCTATTCATGGCTTCCCTCCCATTACAAATTTGTCCCTGACCACTTTTTCCATGTAGATTGCTAAACTACATGGTTTCTAGCTTCCTAGTCTGTAATTAACAACAAGCACTTCCAACAGACAGTTACCATTATTATTTAAACACAGTTCCTTGGAAGATGTAAATATCATTGAGGAAGAAGTAGATAGAAATTCCGAAATTCTAATGAGCATATGGAAAACCATCCTCTGTTTTTCATGGTTGACTACATTGACATTCTCATCACATGCTAGTTCCTCACCACTCTGCAGCTCCTAGCAGTCATGACCACAGCACTCTCTGAGCCTCTCTGTCCTATAGATCTGTGAAAGGTGCTTTTCACAGTAGCATTAGGTGACATTGAACTTTCCCACCATAGGTTTCTCAGAGCAGCTTTATATTTCTCATAACATTTAATGTTGTCTGTGTCATCATGGATTTTTCTTCCCCATATATCCACTGCATTGTTGTTCACAAAATACTGTTCCTTGGCACATTTTATAAACCCCAGCACATTTAGCACACCTCTTGTTGAAATAAATAATTACAATATTATAGGTCAGGGAAACAATAACAATGATGTGTAACAATATAGAAAAGTGATTGACAGGACAGAGAGGGTTAGTTGTATTATTTCAAACATATCATTTATTTTGATTTTAAAAATATCTTTGTTTTCTTACTAATAAGTGAAGAAACTAATTTTCATATTAAAATGTTATAAAATTAAGTAAAATATGAATGTTACTTTCTATACTCTTTCTCCTTTCAAGATGAAGATTTTTCTTCTAACTTTACTAACAGAAGATGTCTGACCATTTTAAGGTCAGTAAGAGCCATGGACTACAGGTGAATTTGACTCAAGGTGAAAATCTAATACTTGAAAGCCACATAAAATTTGTATTTTTCACTGTCTCCAGCTTAATCATTACACTTATTGTCTTCTATTCTCAGTTACCATGTTTAACCTACTTTAAATGTTTTGTTTATAAAGTACACAATAGTTCCTAAGTTAAAACTGACAATTTACCATCTCCTGTAAGAGTAGTATCAATTCATAAAATGAACAAATATAAAGAGACTCTTCCAACACACTTGAGAAGTGAATAAATAATTTAATGAAAAATTATTTGGACTCATAAATTTCTGATATATTATGTAATCATAATTTTCCATCTGACCACTGGCAGATCAGTTAACCCTCCTAAATCCCAAATGTCACCAACATAAACTAAAGATAAGATATCTACAGACATAGGGGTTACAAAGATCAAATTATATTTTATACTTATCTTTGGATACCTCTAAAGATTGTGTAATTATCTGAAATTATTTCCCCTCCATCAAACAATTTGATAACTTTAAAGGTTTCTGTACTGTATTTATTGCATAAAGTTGCATTGAAAGTATTGAAAGTAATTCATTTGGCTTTTAATCAAAGCCAAATCTTTTTGCACTGGTAGACATGCAAGCCAAGTATATTCTAAGCAAGTTCTCTATTGTGCTACAGCCTCCATCTCATCATTACCTCGTCTGTCTCCCCTTGTTTTCACTGCAGCATACATGCTTTTGAACTTGGGTAAGTGTCTCAGATGAGTGTAACCCTGTGTAGTTAGCATAGTATGATCATACTATAATGACATCTCTCTGCATTCTTCTCCTGCATTCCCTCCTCTCTCTGACTGGCATGATCATGGAGCGACTGTGAAGTCGAATACACAATCCTTGCCTTCAGGCCTCTGGTTTTCTTGCTGTTGTTGAAATGCAAGCATCTCATCTCATTTCCCCTTATTCCTGACAACCTCTTTATTTCCTGTGCATCCCAGTCACTGCCTCGGGGAGACCTTCCTTGCCACCTGGTATCCTTCTCCACCCAGTTTCTAACCTTTATCTTAATATTTTGTTTTTCATAATATTGCCCAACATCATTGTGGAAATGAACCTTTTAAAGCTTCATGAAGGGAGAGTCATGATGGTTATATTCTCTATGTATTCTCAATAAGTCTGGAAATAAAAACCATTACTCAATAAAAATGAATTTGGTGAGAAGACATCCCAAGCCTTGGCTGACTCTGCTATGCACTTATAAGTTATGTTCCCATTGAGGGCACTTGTCTTCTCCAGTGCTCACTTTCTCTCAATGCAAAATATGTCTGTTTGTCAAATTAATCAATTACAGGCATACTTTATATCTTCAGCTCCTGCAGGCTTTTAATCACTTGAATGTAAACACTTCATATTAAATATCATTTCAAAATAGTTTTCAGCTTCTCAAAAATTTTAAATATATTATTAAAAAATGATATGGAAAAATATAACCAGAGAAAATTCAATGGTGATTACTGAAGTAGTTATGATAATTTTATGACATTTAAAAATTACCTTCTTTTCAAATGTTCTTTTAGTTTTTGTTTTACTTTATTTTACTTTTCTGATCAAAATCTGCCAGATAAGTATTTTTAATAAAACATAACTCAGGCAGGTATCAATCTGTTGGTCTCAAATAATGCTACAGGTTCAGCCTCCAAAGAAGGTTGAATCAGAGCCAGGCACCACTGTGCCTGGCCTTAAACTCTCTGAATAGCTTTAGCAAATGAAACCGTCTTTGCTTTTTGCTATGCAGCACTGTTTACTAGAACGTGTGTAAGGAAGAAAAAGCAATTGCTGGTCATCCTTGCAAATTTGGTTTGTATCTAATGACTCTAGAGCAAGTTCATTCTGCTACCCTTTGAATATTTGGCTGTGAACCCTGTGGTCTGCTTGCTTCCTTAATGGCCTTTTGATGCACAGGACTGGAAAACTTTAATGTATTAGGAGTTGCTGTGTCAACTGTGTTGTCCAATATAATGATGTGAATTCAATGGAAGGAATCTGTTTTTCATCTGATGAGACAAAGAAAATGCTAAATTACATTATTTCAAATGAGGAGTACACACACACACACACACACACACACACACACACACCATGGTAGCTTTGACTACAAGTCTAATTTTATAACTTAAAAAAAAACCTATACAAATATGGGAACCTCTGTCCAAACATTTTGAGACTTTTCTTTTTTACTGGAAAATTACTGAGAGTGAAATCCTCTAAAAATCAAGATTCCTTATTAACTCATTCTTCACAGTGTCTGATGACTTAGCAGAGTAAGTGCATCGCACATGAACCAATGCTACCTGGGGTATGGGGACTACAACTTTGGAGGCAGCAAAACACAAATATTTTAGTTCTCGCTGTTATACCTTGATCATGTTTCCTGACTTCTCTCACACTCAATTTCAACATCTGAAAGTCATAGCTAGACGTCACCTCCACTCTAAAGCTGTCATTGCTATACAAGACAGGCTAGTGTGTTAGGCCTGTTCTATCTGCTGTTTTGCTCTTTACTTCCCATGACAAGTTTTAGGCACTAACTAATATCACAGTTGACAACGGGGCCAGCACAAGCAGCAGAGAATCCAACACTGTCCTGCACAAGTCATGAACTAAGAAGGGCTGAGCAAGGCTAAGTTATACAAGGTTCCATATGGCTATCTACCTGTAGAGCCTACAGAGAATCCCGGTGTCAGTTTCTTAACACCTCCTACTGAAGAGTCATATCCTAAAGTCACATGATTTTCCCCCAGCAAGAAACCCCTAAGAATAACAGAGCTGACTGTGGAGAGTGAGAGGAGCCCAGTATCATCTTACATTTCACTGTTATCAAAATTATTTCTGCAAATCTGAGTGTTTTAGAAGCAATGTATCTATAATGGAGATTGGGCAAATATAAAATACCAAAATATCTGCATGTAGCTAAAAGGATGCTGGGAACAAATAAGAGATACGTTCTCACATTACACTGTATACTCCCTTTGACCCACTTCAGAAAGCATAGACAGGTATGGAGGCATATGTGCAAATTAGAGTGTGCTGACGATTTTATATTCATAGCAAAGATGTTGGAAATGTCTAACCACTGATAACATTCTAAGTATTTATCATAAAGTAAGAAATATTAATGTTTTCCACATGATACACTGTACAGCTCTTGATCATTCTACACTATTCTTGAAAGATCTTTAAGACATCTAGTTTAAAAAATATAATATTCTTATGCTTGGGTATACTACTATTTGTATTAAATACATACACCCATGGTATAAAAATGTGTTTGGTTATTTCTGTTAAATATGTAGAGTCTAAGTACATAAACCCAAAGTGATATTGGCTTGTATTGTACTTTGAAAAATCTACTGAAGGATACCCATGGATAATTTTTGTACATTTGTCTCATGAGCAGGGATTTGTACGGTTAGAGAAGAGCTAAAAGAAAGAAAATTATTTTTGTAAACATGTGTATACTATATACATGTATATAGCTACTTCAAATACCAAGTTAATGAGAAAAAATCAGAAGCCAGGTAACATTAATGTTCTATACAGATATAGTCTCCAGACTCTGTGAAGGATGATGAGGTAGAAATTTGCTTCCCTAACCACATGCAGCCAATAAAAGCTTAGAGACTGCAAGAGTGTGCCAAGTGATTATCTGAATCCATGTAAAGAAACAAAACTGTCTTTTGAAAAAGTATTGAGGAATTACAGAATTCATAAAGCTGAAGGAGAAGGATGGCTGACAGTTCAAGACCAGGCTGGGTAGCAGACTACTCAGGGTTACATGGCAAGACTCTGCTAACCAACAAAACAGCCCCTAAAATACCAAAACCAACTAACCAACCAACCAACCAAATTATTAAAAGAAGATAAATGGCTATCCCATTAAGTGATTGCCACAAAATAAGCTAGAAGAATGGAGGGGGGTAACAATAAATCTTTTATCAGAGAAATTTAGACTTTGATGTAAGGAATATATATTTAAAACAAAAGTCCTCTTATTTGAATTTTGATTATTTCATTGACTTAACATTCCATGATTTGAATCACTCATAGTTTTCAATGGATTCCTAGATTCCCCTTTAAAAGTATCTGTTTATTTTAAATCTTGGATTTCTAAAATACAAAGACATCTTACCTGTGATAACTGATAAAAAGCCTTTGTATTTCATGCAATACCATACCAGAGGTATGACATATTGTAAAAATACTCTATTAGTTACATTTCATTAGCTGTGACAAAGCACCATATCCAAGGCAACTTACAAAAGTGAGAGTTTACTTTGAACTTAAAGTTCCAGAAGGATAAGCATCTGTAGGGGGTGGGTCTGATGCTCTAATCAGGAATCTGCATGTGAACTCTGAAGGTCCTGTTCCCCAGTTGGTTCTTGATCCATCACTAAAGATGCTAGTAGCCAATGGCTGGGCAGAGGAGGCAGGACTTCCAGGTTCCTGCAGGCAGGCTAAGAGACACAGGAGGAGGAAAGAGGTTCACCATGCTTCAGAGGGAGAAAAAGCCACCAGCCATGTGAGATCTAGGGTAGAGTGCCCACTGGCTGTGTCCCCAACTGGGCATGGGGTAACTAACAGGTAGGAGATTAGAAACACAACTACTGAGGGCAGAATTAAGGTGCTGAGCAGGAAAACTAGTTTGAGGAAAGATTTAGAGGTGTTGAGCTGGGAGTGAAAAGAAGGGTGTGTTAGCTGTGAGTGGCTTAGAAGTGTCTGGCCATTGAACTAAATGCATATTAAATGTAAGGTATCGTATGTGTGGCCTCATAGAGCTTAAAGTGGGGCAGTAGAAACTGCATTGCTACAAGGGTCCATCACCATGGGGAAGAATTACAGCACCAAGCAGCTCACTTCTCCAACCACAAAGTTTCCCCCCAGTGACACACTTCCCTCAGCAAGGAGCCAAACCTCCTAAACCTGCACAAACCATGCCAACAGCTGGGGACCAAGTAGTCCGATGCCTGAACACATGGGTTATGTCACTGGACCATCACAAGTATGTCTTGTCATTTTGAGGACGAGCTCCAGCAGTTGGCATGCACACTCATTAGTTTTAGACAATTTTCTCCAAGTTACTGCAATGCTAGGTTAGTGACTGTTCTGAGGGAAGAATTCTGGAAGTTGTTGCTGCTGCTGCTGCTGTGCAGGTGATGGCCAGAGAATGGCTAGGATGTGTTATGGCACAGAGCACCTGAGATGTAGAATGATAAAAATGCTGCTATCAAGTACAACAGACACCACAAATTTCTTTTCGTTCTTTCCTTTCTTTCTTTTCTTTCTTTCTTTTTTTTTCTTTTTGGAGCATTTGAAGAGAAAATAAGATTATTAAAAATAAAGCAAAGCAAAGGAATCCTGGGGGAGTGTAGTAGTTGGCAGGTGTGAAAATACTGAGGCCTGACATTGTATCCTAAGAGCGCTGTATCCCTACACCTTCCAGATGTGCTCTGAGCTGGTGCAGTCAAGCCTACTTGTGCTGTCACGTCAGGTGCTTTCATCAAGAGCCTGAACATAATCTGCTAGACAAATCCTTCTTATGGCACTGAAAAGCTAGAGATGTGTTTAAAGGGTAAAAAAAAAATTTAACTGTGACTCTTCTTGCTGTGATGGTGGGTCCTCTGAACAAAAATTCAAAGTAAACACATTTACCTCCAAAATGCAAATGAGGAGAAAGGAGCCTGGCTCACCTTGTGCTTTGTTTTCTCTGAAGTTCTGGGTGATGGAGTAGCATTTCATTCCCTTGCTATTTTGACATGCTATCTTAAAACACTGAATGCACAAACATATTTGTTTGATTTTTGTAAACGATACTAAATACAAAGGGAGTTCTTAGATTTATTATTATGATGAGCAAAAAAAGCCCTTAAAATTGAATTGTTTTAGAGATGAGAGAAAGCAAGGCTGGGCAAGGGAAAGAAATGGTCCAATCAGAACCACAGGGGTGGTTAATTTAAGTGATGGAATCAGAGCCCAGTCTTCAGTCCAGAGATTTACCCTCAGCATGTCACTGATGTGCGTTCCGTGAGTTTTGCTCTTGCACAAATGAGCAATGGCTTGAACTTATATATATATATATATTTCCCACTAATTAGTTGATCTTGACCAGTGTGCTTCAATTGGCATAATAGCTGTTACTCTGATTAATCACAACAATGGAGACTTTATTTCAGGCCACTTAAACTGTAGATAGCAAATATTTTCCATTTATGGTTCTATAAAACAAGCATATATGGAGTAAGAAAATGCACAACGAAACATGGGGCTGCCTTTTATGTAAATTAGGTAAAGTTAGAACAAGCTCAGTGGATGATCTTAAATAGGCATGGTTAATAGAGAAAAAAATGAACTTCAAAGTAGAATTGGCATTTGTAGACAGAGAGAAACCTGAACAAAAGGAAAGGGCAGAGTCAGCCCACTGTCACAGTACTACCTATGGGTCTATTAAATGCACATTCTGAGTTCCATTCATTTGTCCTTACATCATGATTTGTGTGTGTGTGTGTGTGTGTGTGTGTGTGTGTGTTTCTGTTTCTCTGTCTCTCTGTGTATGTCTATGTTTCTCTTTCTGTGTCTCTCAGTTTCTCTGTCTCTGAATCTGTCTGTCTCTCCCTGTCTGTCTCTCTCTCTCTCTCTCTCTCTCTCTCTCTCTCTCTCTCTCTCTCTCTGTGTGTCTGTGTGTGTGTGTGTTTGTGTATGTGTACATGTTGGGTCAGATGTTGATCTGGGTGAATTCCTCTATCACTCTCTACCTTATTTTTGAGACAAGATCTCTCACTAAACTTGGAGCTGACAAACTGGGCAAGATTAGCGGATGGGTGAGATTCAGGGCTTTTTCTGTCTTTGCCTCCCCAGAGCTAGGATACATGCAGATATGCTCAGCTTTTTATATGGGTGCTGGGCAGCCCAAACTTGGGTCCTTGTGGTTGTACTGCAAGTATTTCAGGGACTAAGCCATTTCTTCACTACCTCTATAGTGTAATTTTCTCTAGAGCACTAAAAATTGACAAGTTTCTTCCTCAGAGCATCTTCTCAGATGCTATGAAGAAATGGTGGACAGATGTCACATCTCTCTAAACATGAATGTTTATCTTTCTTCCCCTTAAAACAAAGAGTGCCTACAGATTCATGCAAATAAAGATTCATACTAGTATGGATTATTTATGTCCTCTTTTTTGATCCTAAGACTGCTGCTAAAATAGCTGGTGTACATGCATCCACCTTATGCCTTTGACCCCATAGTAAATTACTTACAATTTGCATATTTATATGTTATTTTCTATTGCTTCTGCTGGACATTCAGATGGAGCAGGTTCCCTTGCTATGTCTGTATCTCAGTCTCATATATTTCTCAGACCCCTTCCATATTCAACTCCCAGTACATCATCTCTGACCTTGAGGACCAGTTTCTCCTCTTTGGAGCCTATCACAGACCTCTGTGTCTTTCTTACTATAGCAGCCCCTTAAGGCTTCATGTCTTTTGCACCACTGACCTCATGAAGCACAACTTGTTAGAGACCAGAACCTTTGTTTCAATTCATAGCATGTAATGACAGCAGCTCATCCTGACTGTAGTTTGATAATGTGGTCTGGGTAAGGCTCACCATCACCAGTACAGAGCGTCTCCATAGCTAAGCCTCCGTTGGACCCCTTCCATAAGTAAGTTACAAATTTGAAAAGCTAACCCAGCTATTTGTATTTCCTTTCTTGAAGTATTTTTAATTGAACCTTAAAGGGTAGATCTAACAATCAATGAATAAACATTTAAAGCATCTAAACATCTAAAACCCAGCAACTTATTTTTTGATAATGTATTAACTTACATGCATTCTCTAGGGATTCATACTATCCTAAAATAAATACATGTTTGAATCGGTATTTCTTTTTTCTGTGCTAGCTTACAAAGGAGAGTGGCTTCATGTCAGTTGCCTTAAGGAAGACTGTTTCTATCTTGAATTGAGAACCAATTATATAGCAATGTAGCCATTGTTTAACATTACAAACAGATACTAATGTATATTAATCACAGCATATAGATGATGCTCTGGACCTTGAAGCATGTATGTAGGAAGAATGCTAATGCTTCAGCAGAGGTCTGCATGTGAATCACTCAGTACTAAAATACGCCATTTTGTACACTGAAACATCTATATATCCCTACCACTTTACATAAAGTATGACATAAAATGTCATTTGATAAAGAGTGAACTGTACATGGCTTACCCATACAGATGCTTGGCACATATTACACAGACTAATATCAGGGCTATCAATTTGATTTTTCAAATGAATTCATTCCTGTATAGCCATTTTGGAAAAATAAGTGGACAAACTATTTCCACTTTAGATTAACAACTGTGAAAACTATCAGTTTCCCTTCTGATTTAGCATGTTTACTGTTTCAAGTCTTGAGAGAAGAATTAGTCTCTTCCAGAGATGAGCCCCTAAACTTGTTTATCTAACACAAAGTAGTTAGCTAGTCCTGGAACCATGTATACACAAGCAATGAAAATATACTGAGCATGTTATATTAATATGTTTATGAATATATGAAACAATAATTAGAAGAAGCAGTTGATTTAAGAGGTAGTGAGGGAGGGAATGGGAGGGACTGAAGGAAGAAAAAGAAATGGGCAAGTTATATCATTAGATTTTAATTTTAAAAAGCAAAACAAAAATTTAAAAAGCTATCTGTTTGATGTTTCTTTCTATGGAATGCTACATTGTATGAAAAAGAAACATTTGTTTCATTTTCTGCATTTTATTTTGTTCTCTACAAAAATATAATAACTTAGATTGGTGGTTTTAAAAACATTTGATAGAGCATTGTTTAATATGAATCATATCTTCCATCAACTCTACGTTCTTTTACTTGTCTCCAACTTCAGTTTCAAAGTTTGGGGTTCAGCCTTTGATCATGACTTTTGCCCTCAGCTGCTCCAGAAATATGCTCATAAGCTTAACCATAGCCCTTGCTCTCCTCAGATAGTTTTCAATTTGATATTTTAAATTTCCTTTCTCCTTTGTATATGTCAATAGGGATAATTGTGATGAAAGAATAGGAGAGTTTTTCTAAACCAGACGCCATTATTCTGTAAAACAGGAAGACCTCACAGTCAAAGTCTACTTCAACAGAGTGTTCTTCTAACAAGAAGCCAAAAGGCAATGTGTCGCAGCAGCTCACCAAATTACCTTGTGCCAGAGTGAACAGGGTCTGATCATGCTCTCTAACAGAATCAACATGCCAATTTACAGCATTTGACTATCGAAAAGCTGTATTGAAAATTACTGCGTGGGAGAACAGAACAATAGGTGGAGGAGATATCGTGTTAGATTCCACAAGTTTCTGACACAGTGATGCTGAAGCAAAAACAAAAAATGTGCATAGTATATCTGTTGATTTCTTACAAACTGTTCAAACTATAATCAATGTATCTGCCTGTGGTCTATATGTCCTTATATAATTTATATGCAAAATACCTACAAACAGGTTGGCCAAATTAGCAGGAAAACAGGGTTACTGTGAAATTCATAAAGTAAGGCTCTTTGTATTTGGTTCCAGGGTAGTCATAGACAGAATTATATAATTGATATAGAGTATTTTAGTTACCATTTAATAATCTGTTCATGTTATAAGGTGTTTTAATAATCTATCAATTTTCTAATAACTTTTTAAATTATATAAACATTAATAAGCATCCCATGGAGTAAAACAGTTTATAGCATTATGAGGAATAAGATTACATGATGTTTGCTTCGTGAATGAGGAGGAGGATGTACCTGACCCTTTTAGGATGCTTAACCTTTAGTAGATAGACAGAGAAAGTAAAGGGAAGAGAAAGGAAAGGGAGGGAGAATGGAAAGATGGCTGGTAAATACTTACCAGCATTTCTAATTACTTGTATCTGATATTTAGGAAGTAAAGAGGAACGGAGAGTAGTCATTGGAGCTGGAAGATCATGAGTTTGAGGTCAGTCTGGACTACATAACAAAATAGCCCAAAGTAAGCAAACAGAAGGACAGCATAGCCATGAACTAGAAGAAAGAGAATGGGAATACAGGCAGAGGGAAAGGGGGGCGGGTTGAGAAAGTCTAACACATTCCTTTCTAATTCCAATTGTGGAATCATCCCTAGGAAGCTGAGAGCTAGAGATTTTCCAAGTAGGGTAAAAAACTTATTTATTCAAGCATACAATATTTTATTATTCAATAATAAATTTGTTATGTCAAAGCAATCATGACATTCTAAGAAGAAATCTAGAATTTAAGTCACTACTCAGGGACCTTGACATTAGAGGCAGGAACTTTAGGGACAGATTTTTATCTTGTTCTGCACACCACACTATCTGGCTTTTGAGGAAAGCATTATTCTGACCTTCCAAAGAATACTATGGCATTAAGACTGAAACTAGTCACATGCTTTCTGTATCAGTTTTAAGTGTTTTCCATAGGATATACTTAACCTCCAATTCCACCACACTGCCACTAGGTGGGGCAGTGGTGACTTGGTTCCAGTGGGCATTAGTTGGTATCATCCAAGGCAGCTATGGTTCCATAATTTTTCTTTCTCTTTCTTTTCATTTTTCTTTCAAAAATTGCAGTGGACAAATAATCCCTAAGCTTCCAGGATAAGATTTCAGAAGTAAGTGTATGGTACATGATACCTGGATTAAAATACCTCTTCTGAGGGATAGAAGAAAACAAAAGAGAGCCTGAGATGTTGATGTAAAACAACAGGTTTTATGTCTGGCTGCTCCATTTGTTAGTTGGGTATAAAGCAGCATGCCTCCTCACTTCATGAGTCAATGTTTTATTGCAACAACACTTCAATCATCGCACTCATTTACAAATTGTGTTAGAAGTAAAATGAAGCCATGTGTGATTTGGAAAGAGCAATCGATATCTGCCCAGATATAACGCACTAATGTTTGAAATAATCCTAGCAGTATTTTCAAGCTCATAAGATTTCACATAGAAATCTGATCTCTCAGTTCTCATTAACAGTCTGAAGTTCAGGAAATGTTAACTCCTCATTCTTCCTACCTAAGAATTAGCTGAAGTCTTCTGACTATCTCTGCCCTCGGTCCTTGTGTGCACTAACTCTGACCAGGAAGAGCTCACCCAGGACTTTGACACATTAATATCAACAAGAGTGCATAAGAACTTTCACCTTAGCTACTAAGTCTTGAGCATGGACATCCTAAACTCCCATGCCTTGTTGAAACTTCCCAAGAATATTCCAGATTCTTTCCCTGTTTGCACTTCTGCTGTTCTTCCCCACTTAGAAGCATGCCAGGGAGAAAGAAAACAAAATTACATCTCCTCTATAGGAACTGTGACACAGGGGTACTTTTCATTTCCACAATTACAGAAAAACTAAAGGTGTTCAAGCAGTGATCACTCAGTCATCAGATCCATTTACTTAGTTCAGAATTGTATTGAAAATATAACTTTGGCACCTGTCTCCTCCTCTGCCCTCTACTTTGGAAAGACTGTGCATGGCAGAAAAATAATCTTAGGTTGATGCTGAACAACAGTGCCTCTGAATGTGACTGTATTTTTAAATACGGACATTTTTTAAAAAATGCTTGCACTAACATGAGACTGTTAAGAAGAATGCCGAACTTGATGGTGTTAGGGTGAATGTTAAACTCATCTGATCAGTATGATTTTTAAAAAGAGGATATTTCAACATGCACACATCCACTGAGGGATCCAGAGCAAGAGAATGGCAAGTTGAAAACCAAGAAAGGCTGCAGAAGAAGCTGACCCTCTCGCCACAAGGTTCTTGAACTTCAAGGATCTCCAAAATGGTCATCAAACAAATTTCTGTTGTATGCCAGGCAGTGGTGGCACACGCCTTTAATCCCAGCACTCGGGAGGCAGAGGCGGTTGGATTTCTGAGTTCGATGCCAGCCTGGCCTACAGAGTAAGTTCCAGGTCAACAAGGGCTACACAGAGAAACCCGGTCTCGAAAAACAAAAACAAATTTCTGTTGTATGAATAACTAACTTAAGCTGTTATTGTTTGTGATAATGCCAAACAGGACCTGATAAAGGTTTTTGTGTTTGAAAGGTGGGAAAAAGCAGGTGGAGTTAGGGAAGACTAAAACACAGAAGATAAAGAAGAAATGTGGATAAAAGCCAGCAGGACGAGCCGAACCCTTGAAATACACATGATCAGTGAGAATAAGGAACAAGGCTTTAAAAAGCAGTCTATAGAAAGGGAATGAATTAAGGTTATTTGGAACTTATATCATCTAAGCTTTGCATTGTTATCCATATACTTCTCAAGAATACAGAATGGTCAAAGCTCCACAGTTGTTACACGAATAATAAATATTTCAGTAACAACAAAAAACCTGGCGTGTCCTTTACAAACTAAATTTACAATAAAGTTTTAAGCTCAAAGAATTTCCATGTTTCTGTCAACCATTATTTTAAAGAAAAAATAATTTGTTAGAATTTGTTGCAGTCCTAATGTTCAATCAGAAAGCAGTTGGTTACTCCAATAACAGTCAGGCCACTGATGAACCAGTTGGTACTTCTTGTCCAAAAGGTTGATATGGTAGCTCGCAGGCTTCACAGAAGGGGAAAAAATTTCATGACTGTCTTTCTCCAGCCTCGTGAATAGCAGTGTGAGAGCTAGTCGTTAAGGAGAAGGCTCCCACCACACGTCAGCTTGACTGCACTGTATCCTACAAAAAATATCTGTTCTCTTCAGCAACAAGTTTCCACCATCTTGTTCTAGTTAGTGGCCATCTGAGAATAATGGCAACAGCTTCTAAAGCCTCTCTGACCAACAACTCAGAAGTATCCTACATATAGCACTGAGATATTTGTTTAATAACCAGTGTTTTCTGGGAGCTGTATTATCTACCTCCCTTTATATATGGTTTTAAAATCAACTTATAAAATAGTAGCTGCCATGTGGCTTTTTCATTTACCGTTAAGTTTAAGAAACATTCTGCCCAAAGACTCATCTCCCCAACCTGCACGCTCACTGCCATTTAAACATTCTTATTCTCAAGTATCCCTCCCTCTGACTTTCATATTACATGTTACAAGAAAATGACTGTAACATCCTGGCAGGAATGAAGCTTCTAATGAGATAACTGTGCCTCACATTTAGCTCTGAGCTAAATTCCAAAAACTGGAATTTCCTCAGGAACCTCCTGTGGTGGGAGGAAAATGGTAGATCATGCTCCATCCATGCAAAGGGGGAACTTGTATCTGAAGAGGAGATTTTATATAGCACAGACAATTTCTCACAGGTGGTAGGAGAGATGGGCTACCATAAAGATCAGTAGGACTTGACCAGGACTGGTAAGGCAAGATTACCTCTTTCTACCCATATAAACCTAAGTTTTATGTCCAAACTACAAAAATTAAGAACTTTGAATCCCTGGACTCTGATACTCTTCCCAGTGTGATCACATTGAGTCCCCTTTCTCTGCTTCTGCCATTCCTTTTTCCTCTTTAATTGGCATATTGAAGGTGAATGAAGGAGCCCAGCTTGATGGACTCCACCCAGTAACATGATGTCCGTTTCCAAATAACATCTACTGTCCTTGTCCACTTTTTTAGGCTATTGTCAGACCAATCCCACAAGGAAGCAATAATGTGTATTGTATAGTTACACAAGGCTACCATAATGATAGTCATTATTTCTCCGCAAGAACATATTTTGTCCCATCAGTATTTCTAATATCAGTAGCTACTTTAACCTAACATGCAAAAATACTTTCATAAGTTGCTTCAAAAAACCATGAAGACTATAGAACAATTAGAGATAGCTTTTTAGCTAGGAGGTATGATAGAGAACAAGATATTTTATGGCAATGTAAATACCAGGAATGAGTCTCCAATGAGGGAAAAAAGACATCATATATTGGTCAAAGCTCCAAGAATGTACAACAGCAAAAGCAAACTGTAGTCGCCTGTGAGTGTGAGCAATGATGAAACAAGGCAGGATTATCAGCACTGGCAAATATGTCACTCTTATCAGGGATCTCGGTAATGGAAATGGTTGTCCAAGTGTCTAAGCAGGGAATGCTTGGTGACTCTCTAACTTCCCCACAGGAGCAACTTTAAGCCTTAGGCTTGGGGTGAACACAGCTACCATCACTGCCAATTACGAAAGCAGGTCACATATCATGATGAGGACAGGAGTCTGTCTCTTTCTGAGGGTGACAAAGGACCCACAACTCCATGGCCACGCTTTTCTATTAAAGCAGATCCCCAGATCAGCTTCCCTTATCATCAGTCCCAGCTTTGTTTCATCTGATCTCCCCTTCCCCCGGCTTCCTTCTCTTGAACAGTAGATTTCTTCTTTAAACCTGGATAATGGCTCAATAATAATATATCTCAAATCCAATGTCATCTTCCAGGTCAACACTTCTAAGTCACAATCACAATTCTTCTAGAATTGTTCTAGAATGGGTTCTAGAATGGGTTCTCAATCCATGTTGAAATACATTTAAATACCATAAAGGCCCCCTGCTCTATTCTTTAAAATGTTTATCCCCAGTACTGTCTGCATGCCACTGTGGCTCCCTGGAAGCTAACTAGACCATCATGAAAAACAAAGGTCTTTGCCTTGGCCTCTCAAGAATGAGTTTACCTGTGAGTAAATAGCATCAGGCTTTCTCTGGGTTTCTTTTTACTGAATGGTACATGCTGGACTAGACAATGTGGGCAGGATGTAGAGAAAAAAAAAGACGGAGTGTTCCAGAAATCTAACTCTAGCTCACAACCTGCTCTATCTGTGCCTCTGACATAACTGTTCATAATATATGTGGAAGATTTTAGAGATACTCACATTCGTTAAAACTGTATAGCTCCCTCTTTCTTTAAGAAGTTGATTAACTGAGTATGGTGCCTTTGAGACCAGTGCTTGGGACAGAAAGGCAGGAAGATCACTGTGACTTAAAGGACTATATGTCAAGTTCCATGCTAATCAGGACACAGCATAAAATTCTGTCAGATAGATAGATAGATAGATAGATAGATAGATAGATAGATAGATAGATAGAACAAATAGACCAGATAGAGATTAATATAAGCCAATATAAGCTGAACATGGTGGTAAATGTCCTTAATCCTAGCACAAGCAGGAGGATGGATAACCATGAGATCAACTGCAGCAAGATTCTCTCTTGATAAACAAACCAAAGCAAGAAGAGGCTGGTGTGCTCTGCCAAATATTTCCAACTTTTGCCTTAAAAATACAAAGCTTTTTCAGTACACTGGCTTCAAGTCCACTATGTTCTTACAGGGATAATACATGCCTAAATCCAAAGCTAACCATGTGAATTGAGCTGGCTGAGAACAGTGGAATCTAGATCTACTCCATTCTCCATGTACAAAATTAAAGCCTGGTTAAGAATGAAGCTGACTGGTAACAACCCAGAAAGATGCATGTGTGTGTTACTCTTAATGAAGGTTTTTGTCTGCACAGTCTGTATTCATCATAGCATTTCTGTGTGTGCAGATTTTCAGACATTTAAATATGAACAACTCTAAACATAAAGTGTTGGTTGCCACTGGGAGTTTTCTCTTTCTACCTATGTATATTCCATTAGTATATCCTTTTGTGTATCTTTTTCCCTAAATGAATAATTTATGAATAATTTAAAAATACACCTTTATGAACACACCTTTATGAATAATTTAAAAATCAGTAGTAAATTTGAAGCTTCAGAATCTCTATTATCTTACATTAAGTAATAATTTAAAACATTGAAGTTTCATTTTATAGCAGCCTGATAATTTATATATGGCATGTGTTTTACAGACTTCTCACCAAAATAAAATTAAAATCTACACAGTACAATAAACATTAATTTTTCAAATTTATTCTTTGATTATTTCGTACAATGTGTTTAGATCATATGCACCCCCACTCCCTACTTCCAATTCCTCTCAGACCCTCTTCACATCCACCTTACAACCACACACTTCTTCTTTTCCCATATAAATTTCAGTTGTTTAATCTCCAGAGCATGGATTTACAGGATATCTGATTTGGATCAGCATGCTTACAGGGACTAATGTTAAAAGAATACTAATGATTGACTCTGTGCTCGTGCAGTTTATAGCTAAATGGACAGAATCACACCTACCAGACATTTTGTGACCCATCTAGTTAAGAACCAGAGCTAAGATGATATTGGAGTCCGCCTGTGGCCAGCAGGGCCCATTGATTGCTTATTGATTTCAGGAAAGACAATATGACTTCTATTTTAAATCTACTTTTAAAAGAGATAAAATAATTTTTATTATTTTACTTACTCAGTATTTACTCTCCAACCCCTAACTTGAGTAAAAGCAAAAGTCCAATGTCAATAAAAATAACCTAGGAAATGTGCTAAAGTGTGTGATGATGCATACTGAATTTGTAAACACAGAGATGTTCCTATAGCACTTGCAACTTCATTTACATTATTGAAGGAGTAAGAAGGTGTTATGGATGGCTGTGGGGCCGCCCGTATTTTTATGCTGATTCTGCTTTCCCAGGAGGGGTTGTCTTGAATGAGGAATGAGCCACAAACTCAGGTGACTTCTTGTGAACCACTCAGAATAAATAAAGGAACCAATCACTGGGTGAGTAGGCAGGACTTCCGGGTTGGATGGAGAAAGAGAGAGAGCAGGAGAGAGTTAAGGGCTTTAGAACAGGGATAGTGAAAGGGCAAGATGTAGCTGCTAGGGTTTCCCGGTTTCATGGCGGGTCTGCCAGGATCTGCCACCGGAGGAATCAGATTTAATATGGCTTACAGGATTAGGATTCTACTTGTTTTGTCCAGAGATTGAATTACCATTGTTTCTGAGCTAAGTTTGTGTGGTGTTTTCTTTCTCACAGCAACTCAACTGGGTTCCAGAGAGAAAGGTATGGCAGCAAAGTGTGGGTTTGCCTGATGAGCGCAACTAAGACAATTGAAGCATGGGGCTGGTATGGTAGCGACCCATCAGTGGGAACCTAGCGAACGGGAGGAGAGATTTTGGAGTTCTGAGTCGAAGAATCTGCTGAGATGAGAACACCTGGAGCCATGTGGCCCACAGGTGCCAGGCATAGTGCAGGAACTTGTTGGCTTTTTTAAAAAAAATAGCTCCTGCAACAAGAAGGGAGAGAGCAGTGTCGCTCATATTCATTTTAAACAAGTGAATGTTTTAGTCTAAAGTGAGCACTGAGGCCAATGGGAAGAAAGAAATCTGAGATATGGAAAGTATAGCAAATGTTCAAAAGATGAGGAACACAGTATGCGCAGGATCTCCAGGCTCAGAATGACTAAAATTAACACCAAGCTGGTGTGGCCACTGTGGGGTGAGGATGTTTGTGGAGAGGTGAATACAAGCAGCACACTAGTGTCCCCTGCCAAAGAGATAGCCTATGCTACACTCAACCCATCCCTGGTGTTTCTCCTGATATGAATTATTACCTGAGTAAATTCTTCATTTCTGCTCAGTGGTTCATTCATAGACCATTTCCAGCTTATGTAAGCTTTTCATTCTTAAAACATTACAGATGTGGCCTTTCGCAGTTAACTGAAACTACAAGTTGAGTTGACTTATCATAAGACCATTTGAAGAAGAGTCTTGTAAGATACAAATAAAAACTAAAGTCAGTACTAGTATTAAAATTGCACATATTGACATATTCCTTTAATTCACTCTGTCTTGTTTGCTTAATTTATAGAATGGCATCACCATAGAGAAGTGACATGATGACCTGTATGATCTGTTCTAATGGCAAATGTTTATGGCCTTAAAATTAAAAGCTAAGGTGATCACAAAGGAAGACTAAAGAGTGCATGGACCCTCGTGGAGCTTTGTTATTCACCCACCTTAACATTGCATTTAGAATAACATTTCATATGAGAGTTATATCACAGCAAATCAGATTAAATGCTCTGCACAGTTGAAATTTCTTACCTTTTGAAGGGTAAGCAGAGAGTTAGGGTGAGCAAGCAAAGCCCACCAACTTATTTTCACTAACACACAAATGCAGGGCAACTATGTAGCTGCTCTCCTAAGGAAGCATGACAGCAGATTCAAAAGGATCTCTTGTGATTGCTTTCTAAGCCATAGGAGGGAATTTAGAAATCAAGGAGATCTGGCTTGTGGCGAAAGGATAACACATTCAAGTAGCCACTCAAAGGTGCAATAAACTGTATCCTTTATCAAACTGAAAAGGCGAAGAAGCAAAGTACAGTCTAGCTGTGTGTGCGCAGAGCCTGTTTGCTGGTCCTCACTCTCTGAAAACAGTCTGAGGAAGCAGGTGCATTATGTATGTACTCTCATGTGAGAAAATATCAAAGATTACACTCTGAAAATTCATATGGAATAAAAGGCATTTCCTTGCCAATTACCACAAAGAGTCATAATGTCAAAAGCTTATCATACATCCATATTGGCTAAGGCATTATCAAGTTAAGCTGTTAGTGATATCAAGTTTCTTTCCAGATAGAAAGAAAAAGACACCTGTGCTAAAGAGATCAATGAAAGTCCGATGGAAATCATTTATGTTTGAAACCATAAAGATATTGAAGTCACAATGGAAATCAGAATGCCAATCAAACAGGAATTTAAAAAAAAAAACAATTCTTGTATACTGTTTTTCCTTTCTAATTCAATCTAGAAAAAATACTAAGTCCAAGAGATAGTATATGGAGACATAAGTCCATACCTGTGGATACCTGACTTTTGAAAAATAAGCTAGAAATGTACACTGAAAAAATAGACAGTATCTTCAAGAAATAGTGCTGGCCAAACTAGGTGTCTCTATGTAGAAGAATTCAATAAGATCCAATCCTCATTACCCTGCACAAAACTCAACTCTGAACGGATCAAAAGCCTCAACAGAAAACCAGATACATTGAAACTAACAAAAGAAAAAGTAGAGAATAGTCTTGAACTCATTGGCACAGGAAGAGCCTTTCTAAAACAGGACACTGATGCCACAGGCACTAAGATCAGCAATTAATTGATCTTCTGATATATTGAAGCTAAGACGTTTCTGTAAGTCAAAGAATCCCACCTTTCAGGCAAAGTGGCAGGCTCAAGAATGGGTAGAGATATTTACCAATTACATATTTGATGGAGAGTTAGTAACTAAAATATATATAGAACCAAGAACATAAAAGTTAGATGTCAAGAAAACAAAATAACCTAAATAAAAACTTGTGTACCTAAACAGAGAGTTCTCAAAACATGAAAAGCACATACTGGAGAAACACTTAAAGAACTACTTTAAAATTTCATTTTTTTAACAGTTAGAATGGTCAAGATCAATAAAATACATAGCAGTTCATGCTAGAAAGGATATCAGGTAAGGAGAACACTCATCCATTCCAGGTGGAAGTGCAAATATATACAGCCACTATGCAAATGACTATTACAGTTTTTCAGAAAGTGGACAATAGATTTACCTCAAGATCTAGCTATACCATTTTCTTGATATATAACTAAATGACTCTAAGTCTTGTTGCAGAGATAATTTTTCAAATGTGTTCATTGCTACTATACCCACAATAGCCCAAAATTAGAAAGGAAATGCAGATTTAAAATCATAAATATTTTATATTTTTCCTTCTATACGGATGTTAACTTTAAAGGAATGCTACATGAAGACACATAGGAATACTGGAACAGGAATACTGAATTGGAAGAGGGATAAAAGAAAGGATAAAGGAGGAAACATGAGAAGGGTTAATGAACACTGGAGACCATTTCAGGGGAAATGTCCCTAAAATGCATATATAAAAACTCTAAATGAAGTCACCAAGTAACAAGGGAGACAATGCCTCAACTAGAACCTTTGTCATCAAGCAAAACCTTCTATGCATTAATGGATTATATCTATTTGAATCAGTGTACAAAGGGAACCTATTGAAACACCCAAATATGTTAGGCTATTTCCGAGGCTATTAATTGCTCTTCCTAAGCTGATTGTATGCCCCTGTTGCAGAAGATAACACTTACAGATCTAATTGAACATGGAGAAGTAGATATGGAGCCTAACAAAAGGTTAAGCTTTATTATTAAAGTGATAGCCTTGACCTTGTACTGAGTAGTTTTCATGGAAATCTGTATGCTACTAGAGGAGAAAGGTAACCACCAACCCATCTACAAACCCTACAATCAACAATAGTAACATGTCTGTACCTTTTGCTGGTATAATAGTGGCACAGATGTTGTAAGAGTAACCAATCACTATCTGGTTAGATTTAAGGCCCACTCCAGGAGACAGAACCCATGGTGATACTATCTGGTTGGCCAAGAACCTAAGGCTGGATAAGTCAGGAACCAAGGAGAAAAACCAAATAATATTGTTTTGCTAAAGGAACATTGAAAAAAATGGCTCCTAAAGATGTTCTGCTATACTCACTGATCAGTGTCTTCCTCAGTATGATCAATGAATCTTCATCATGCTGTGGATGGGAACTAACACAGGGACCCAGACTCATAACTGCAAAATGTGCAGAGCATGAGAAATTTTGAAATATTCAGTCCTGAATGACATATAATCATCAAACCTATACCCCCTACCCCAAGGCCTTAGGAGCTATGTGGAAGAGGAAGTGAAAAGAATGTGAGAGCCAGAGCAGTTAGATAACTCTAAGGAAACTGCTTTTCAGACACATATGAACTCACTGAGACTGTGGCAACACACACAGTGCTTAGCAGGTTCAAGCCACATGGGGTCCCTGTGCTGAGAGGAGAAAGTGGAAAACGTTCCTAGCCCTCAGCAAGAAGCTATTTCCAATCCACATCTGCCTTCAAGGGAAAAAATATTTTTTGCCTATGGAGATGAACTGGGTATATAAACCACAATTAGGGGTGGGCCGCATGCCCAGTAGTAGATGTTCCAACACAAAATAAACCCAGTGATATTTCTGTCGACTTTGTTTCATATTGCTTTGCTTGAGCATTTCTCTCTTTTCTCTCTTTGTTGTATATTATGGTTTCTAATTTTGTTTTAACAGTTTTTGTTTTCTTTCTTTCTCTGTCTCTGTCTCTCTCTGTCTCTGTTCTCTCTCTGTCTCTCTCCCTCCTTCTCTCCCTCCCTCCCACTCTCTCTCTCTGTCTCTCTCTTTCTCTCTGTGTGTGTGTGTATGTGTGCATGTGTGTGTGTGTGTATGTGTGCATGTTTTCTTTGTTTTGTTTTTACTCTGGTTTGTTTGTCTTTATTTGCGTGTTTGTTTTCTAATGAGAGAAAAAAAGAAAGAGGATGTGGAGTTAGATACAAGGGGATATAGGGAGGATCTAGCAAGAGTCAGGGTAGGGGAAATTAATCAAAACATATTGTAAAAAAATAAAAACATAATAAACTTCAACAAATGAAAGGTTTTATGTGTACTGAGGCATTTCCACTAGTAGGACTTATCATCTTTCCTAAAAAGTAACTTTACAAGATCAATGAGTACTTTGTGAATAATATACTTTGTGATTCTAGGCAAGACATGCTCCCTCTATCTTAGCCAATCTTTATTGTCAACTTGATTGCATGAAGGGTACCAACGAGATTATAGTAGTGAGCCTCCGAATGTACCAGTGGGGTCATTTTCTGAGACCAATAAGAAGACTACATTCTGAATGTGGCTGACACTATCCCAAATGCTAGTTATCTTCATGGATTAACTAAGAGAAAAATAAAGAAAGCTCACTAGTACAGATATCACTTCTTGCTACTTACTGTCCACTCTGAGGTGAACAGTCTTTACTATACTAGCTTCTACCACTGTAATGTTCATCTTTATCACCAGCAAAGCATCAAGAGTCTCTAGCATCGTAAACTGAAAACATGAGACAAAATAAGTCTTCTCTCCTTTCAAGTTTTTCTGTCAGATATTTAAGTCACAATGATGCAAAGGAAACTACTATAGAAAAATTGGTGCCCTGGAAGTATGATCATTGCTGTTGTTTGATTATCTTAAGAGAGCTATAGAGAGAGAGAAGATGAAAAGAAAGAGAAGCTTGCTCTGACTTTAGGCAGGACAACACATATTCAAAGTAATGGAGAATTTTGTCATCCATGTGTATGAATGCCCAAATTTCCTACGGAAGATATGATGCAGCCCTTTATAGGGACAAAAATGACCTTTCTAATCTACAAAGAAAGCTAGGAATTATAATCTTTCTATGAAAAAAAATATAATACTTAACTCAATACTTAAGAAAATATAAAAAATACAGGGCAGGGGTATAAAATTATTTCTTTTGCGCTGAGAAGGGCCTTTGTCTAAGAGGGTAGTTCTGGGTCCATTGAAGAGGGGTCCTCTGATACATGTATCAGGAGGAGAGTCTTAAGTTGATCAGCTGCACAGGATTAGATAACTGCCATAATATATTCCTGAAAAGACTTCAAAATAAATATAAGAGAGCTGAAAAGAGATGATTTGGTTACAGAGTAGAACTAAGAGATTTTCTAGGAGGGTTGGGGGAGGGAATCAGAGGTGGAAGAGTCAGAGTGGGTCAGTGAAAGAAAATGGGCATAGTGTTGATTCAGGGTGAAAGTGACTGCTTCCACTGTCAGCATTGTTACACCAAAATGAGTTTGCAGAAGTAGCAGGGAGCTACTGAATATCAAAGGAAGGAAAGGGAGAAAATAGAAGACTAATAGAAAGAATTATTATCTGTTCTGTAGTAAAAGAGATTAAGCTCTCTTTTAGAGAATCTAAAATATATTTTTGCAGATGTATCAGGAGCAAAGGGAGCGGTTGCAGGGTGACAGCTTTTGGGAGAGCTATTGTGGAACAGTTTGTTTGGGTATAGAATGAAGTTCAGTAAGGAAAAAATAAAAAGATAGAAAAACTTGAGGATAATAAGGGAGAAAGGATTGGTCCAGGGGAGGAGCCAGAGTGGGAGGGAACTAGAAGTCCATACACAAGGTGAGGCTTGTGGTTAAATATTTGTCTGGCTTTTGTCTCCAGGAAACATCTCAAAGCAGTTAGGATTGGTGGGTATGGAAGCAGCATTCTTGGAGGACAGCACACATCAGTCAGCAGTCGTATCTAGTCCTTTTTAATTTTGCAATATTTTGGAGTTGACCTGTCTCTGATGGATGTTAAGCTGTCTGGTGATGATGAGACAAAGGTGAACTGATACAAAGGAGTCCAGATGTTTTAGTTCTGATTCTCAAGAACATCTAGAGTGGCAAGAAGAGGGGTGAGTTGGATGACCCATGACCCATTAATTAGTACCATTTCAAAGGACACCCAAAGTGCTTTTTGGGGTCTTGGGGAAACCACACTTTATGTAATGGCTTCATGGCTAACAAAAGGGCAAGAGAGGAGCAGCAATGCCTCATAAGAGGGTCCATCCAAGGGGCCATGATAAAGCTTAACAGATGGAAAACTCCAGAACATAAGCCTGGAATAAAACCTGTACTTTACAGGAACAGTTACATGAGTACAACATTTACTTCAAGATTAATATGACAATTATATCAGTATAACATGAGGTTAAATATAAAGTTAGCTTAAGGTTAAAGGCAATTGTATAACTGGCTGGACCATGTACCAGAGATTTTTAGAAGGGTAAGATAGCTATAATTAGCTGTTTGTTTACTTCAGATTTTAGCATAAAGAATAAGTACCTGGAAGCTTTGTAAAGGAAGCTAGCTAAAGTCAGCATCTAAGGAATGAATCTGAATGGAAAGACTCTAAGTGACAGTCCTCTCTTCCCATATGACAAATTCCATATATTCTCTTCAAATATTAACATTGGCAGCTATTATTTAATGAAGAAAAATGGAATATCTCAAGTAAAATACTTTTTTGTTTTACTTAGAAACAACTTTTTAAGGTAAAATTTTTTAAAGTTAGGACTATTATCTTAAATTACCTTATGTAGTATTTGAAAACAGACTTGATACATAGTTTTGTTAACACCAATTAATTATATCTATATTTCACAATCATAAAGTAAATTTTATGTTTCATGAAGAGACATGATTTTCCCCAAAGAAATGATTTTCAATTTCCAATTTAAAAATACTTCCAAAGACAGTAACTGCCTTGCCTTCTCCTTAATGGGACCTCTCTGGAAGTACTCCAGGTGTTTTTCAACCTGTAGTTTGCAATCCTTTTGGAGATAAAAAGGCCCTTTCACATGGGTAGCATATCAGATAACCTGCATATTAGATATTTACATAATGTTTATAACAAAACTTACAGTTGTGAAGTAGCAATGAAATATTTTTATGGCTGGGGGTCACCACCACATGAGGAACTGTATTGAACGGCTGTAGCATTAGGAAGGTTGACAGCCACTGCTCTAGAGCATCTAAGTCACTTTCAGAGTCAGTGACTGCCATGTGAATAAATAAATGATTTACTTTACAAAGTTTTCTAAAATATTAACTCTATTAATGGAACCTTGTAAAATTTCTCTGCAACTTCCACTCAACCTTACAAAAATTCTTCACTTCATACACTCAACCAATAGATGAAAGAAAAAAGCAGTCAAGTCATGTCAAATCTGTAACAAACAATTTACATGTAGCATGAGCTAAATGAACAAAGGCTGAAGCCAACTCTTTATTCCTCTTGTCAATGGACAAATCTCTAGGTCACCACATCCTGACAGCAGTAAGAGAGTTTTTAACATTATTCTATTTTTAAAATAGATTGGATGCTTTGAGTCATAATTTTTAAAGCAAAATGACTGAATTAGATGTGATTTAACAAATATTGGCTTTTAGAATTTCTTAGTAAACATCCACACATCATTGTCAAAGCCCTTAAACTCCTTGTAAGCTTTAAGCTAAGCGCACAGGCAATAGCCCTGGAAATCTCTATCTCTGTAGAGACTATAGTCTACTCTCAAAGCACTATAGGTGAGCCCAGGTTGGAGACAATCTCTCTCAGCTAAGTCATCTCCTTCTGAAGAATCTAAAGGCCTGAGCTATTGCTTAATAGAATCATCTGTTGAGTCTACACATACAAAATCTACTGTCAAAGACTATACTGGGATACTCTGAATAACTTTCTAAAACTGAGTTTGATGACAGTGTATTTTACATCCTCCCTTAATGAGGGAACATGGGTGATTAGGGGTCAGACTATGAAATAAGATATCATTAAGAGGAAGAATTAAATGCCAGGGGAAAGGGTCTGGCCAATTGAACCAGCATGCAGGTCCTATACCAGTTGGTGGCAGAGTTAGGTACAAGGTCCCCTGCTCACGGCATTCTCATGTGACTTTTAAGGAGACATTGAGAGGATAGTAATTTTTACTTGCCTTTCTGTTATTTAAAACATTTACGATGGAAGCACAGACTCTGAGATCCTCTACTGGGCAAGAGACTCCTTCCCCGTATCATATGAGACGTGAGGAGTAATTTATCTTTTCTATAGATAAGAAGGATTTTTTTTTCTAGTTTGTTAGAGCTGTCAGGTCTATGCAGCCAGAGGCAGAAGTAGCAAACTTCTGACAGGTCACATTTCCCACGAATCCTTGTCCTGTAGTGAGGCTAACATGCTACAGACTCTGGTAGAAGGGTTCTCTAACCAGGAGAACTGTGCTCCATCCAAGGGAATTAGCTGAGCCTGAAGAACTCTTGCCATGAAAGTGTCTTCTAAATTTAACCCATTTTACTCAAGTGTTCAATCTTTTTAACCAGTTTTTAAAATATAACTAATTTTGAATAGTATTTTACATTAAGCAAACTTTAATTTAAACTTGTCTTGTATTACTTGCTTTATGCTTAAATTTTGACAACATATACAGAATACTATTTGATGGGGGCTAAAAATTGGTCTCTTACTCCAAGTTTGTTTCTGTAAATAAATTACATTTTTAATTAACATGACTGACCAATAACTTGTATAAGTTAGTAACTCTTCTTTCAATTTTTTTCCTGTAGTAACATTATTGAGAATTCTGGAATTTTGGTTTCTTTTAAAAACAGAAAAATATTATAAAAACATGCTTTCATTTTAATCCCAGATATAGGGATATAGGGCTGCTTTAGACATAGGCAGCTGACTATGATTTGTCTTGTACTCTAAGAGAAGCATGGTTTTGCCAACTGCAGATTATTTCTGTGATTTTGTGACATTTGAAATTCTGAGAACTTTTCAGAGGGTACATACTTTTCCGATGGACAGAAACCAGGGGGATAAAGGGTAGAAAAAACCCACAAAGTAGCAGCAAAGAGTTTAACATTATCCATGTTAAGTTTGAGCCTTATCAAAATATAATTCTAAAAGTAAAGACTTTTTAGTATCAAAATAAGCATTAAACCATAAATCAAGTCTCCAAAAGTCTAGGGACTTCATTTTTCTCATCTTTTTATAGCATACTTACAAAACACCAGGTATTTTATATGGCTCATCTTTAAAGCAAACCACCTTAGAAGGCTAAAAAATTGAATACAATGATTAGTAGAAAGATACCACATGATCACTTTGACCAAGATGGCCATGAAGTCACATGACATGCTTCCATACTGATGAGGTTATCAGCTAAGATAGCTACAAGCCACGTGGTTACTAGGTTATCACCCAAGATGTTCAAGCCACAAAGTTGTTATTTAACACAAGATAAACCTAGATCATCAGCTTAGATCATCAGGCAATCCACAGAGCACTCTAAGGTTAGCTCAATAGATACATACCATTTACCTAAAATATAGTAGAATCCAAGTAACATATATGGCATGTATACCAAATTAATAATATCTGTATAGAGACTTTAATTATATGCCCCTTTTATTTCAGATTTTAAGCTAACTTCTAAGCTATAACTTCTTTATAGATCATGACATCATATTCAATGAACTTATGAATACTAAAACACAAAAAAGCTTTAATGATAGCAAACAAAACCAAGAAAAGGGGTATAGTATTCAGAGAGTTAAACATCTTCCATTTTGTAACCTTTATGGAAAAACAGTTTATTTCTTAATTGCTCTCAAGCACAAAGTGTCATTTCATGGGCTGTTCTATTTTGCTGTCTTTCTCTGTCACTGAGTCAGATGTTCAGTGTGACCCAGAACAGAGCCTTGGAGGAGAGCTTTAAACAGACACATTTACTCTGGGACAGGTGGGCTGAATTCCAACCGCAGAGCAAGCCTTTTCCATAGAGTATAACAGCATGAAACAATTTTTCAATATTTTCCTTTTTTTATCAGGCATTTAAATCTCTGTAAGACTGAAAACAGTGATCTACATATCTGTAACCAGTTTGTGTGTCGGCAAATGGGGTAGACCATCTGACATGCTTTTACCTCTTAGCCATTAAAGATGCAAGCAGGATTTTTCAGGTTTGAAGAGACAGAAATATAAGTGGGCCAAATGCACAAAGCAAAATGGTTCTATGATATCACACTTAGTACTAGTTTGGAAACCCAGCAGAAGTGATAGCAGGCATTCCAACTCTGGGTGAGGTTGCTGGCCAGGGACACAGAAGGGATAAAAGTGAACTATGAGTTAGATGAGGGAGGAGCCTCAGACCACATGACCTTTCTTCTTATGCAGTTATCTAAATCAGTTTAGTTGGAATTTGGGTCAGCAGTGGCCCAAATGTGCATTGAGCAATGTCCATTGTACATTGAGACCAGATTTGGACCAGGAGCTGAACAAGGGAACTCAATATGAGGTCTCACAATATATAGCTTTTTTTTTGATTAGCCTGCAGCCAGGATGACAGTGTGTACTTTGGAATGGAGAATTTGGAAGCCATGGTGGGGTCCAAATATACAAGGGTCAACATACAGGCACTTAGGGCATCATCCAAGACTAAAAATGACCAAATGTGGCTAGAACATAAATACTCAGGCAAGGAGGTAGTGTCACTCAGGTGTATAGTTGGCCAAAATGCTTACCGAAGAAGGTGGCTTGCAGCCCCTTATATGGACAGAATTAACTTCAGCAGTCTGTAAGGGAAGATGGGACGTGTAGTCTTTCAACAGGAAACCATCAGTTATGACTAAATCTCAGATGTGTTTTTACTGGAGAAGACAGGTATTCAGAAGCATGTTAGAGAAGCATGCTAGAGCAGCCTTAAGCCAGAATAAGTCAGGCTTACCAGATGATTGTGGTGATCAGAGAGATCAGAAGGCCAGAATTCTGAAAGGAATTCTGGGAGTAAATATAAATGTTTTAGGCAGCAAGTCTAATCTTACTGAGAACTTGAGTTATGACCACTTATGTTACATTGTGGCAAAAAAGATGGCCACAATTTATCCTTGTCCTGAGATTTTTCTGGTAGGCTGCATTTAAGATCCATAGACTAAATTAAATTTTGCAAGGGAAATTTCAAGCTTTTGCAGCCTTCAGTCTATGGCATGGCTATTTCTGGCTGCTTTTAGCCAGGTTCACAGGAGAGCTGAGTTGAAAGGCAGAAGAGAAAGACTTGGAAAATATACAGTTTGGCCAAAAAAGGAAACATTTAGAGTTATGGAAAACAAGCACATTATTGTTAAAATGATGACCATTATTTTTTTAAGAAATCAAGTACTTTGAACCAGGACAGCAGAGAACATACCTTGTGTAGCTCTGGACAATTACTTTTGATGAATTCAAAAGCTCCAGGAGACAGAGCTGCCTAGAAAAGGTTTTTCTCATGTTAACCACTCAGACACTCATAGGCCACGGTAGCTGTAGATCATGCTACCAGAAGAAATGGTGGCAAATTTTGATCTTCTTGTGATGCTAGTTTTATAGGCATAAAAATTTCAAGAGTTTCGGGATCATGTCAGCTTCTACACAGGTTCCAAGAGGGGGACAAGAGGATAAGCAATGTGTGACAGGGCCCCTAAAAGGATAATGTGTGAAGTTGTCATTGTGAACCAGGATTTTCAGTGGCAACTCTAAGATGATGCAGAGGCCAGAAATGTCTTCTAAGAATAGTTGTAGCTTCAGTGGCAACTCTAAGATGATAGAGAACCCAGAGCTGTCTCCCGAGAGTAGCTGCAGACTGTAGGCAGATCCAGTCTAAGAAAATGACACTAGAGCTTGCAAAAAGCACAGCCTTAGATGTAGGGCCTCACTTTGGAACGTGTATCATACCAGGTGTCCTGAATGCAGAGATGAAGCTATAGGTAGGGTAAATGATCCATTCTCCATATTCTCCTACTCCGATCTTTCAGAAATATGTGTCACCAATGATGGTTTGATTCGGATTTCAGAAGAGACTTTAAAGTTGGCTTTTGAACAGTGTTGGAACTATGAAGACTTTGGGACTCTTGAATGTGAATTCCATTTGTTTTTCATTATGTCTTAATGGCATGGGGCCAGAGAAACAATGTCATGGTTTGGTTATGGAGTGCTCATGTATTGATGGCTTGTTCCTTGGGTAGTAGTACTATTTTAGGATACTTCAGAAACTTTTGGGAATGCACTCTGGCTGGAAGAAGCAGGTCACTGGCATTCTCTCTCTGATCCCAGCTTCTGGTCCCTTAAGAGGTGAACTCACAGCTCTTGCAACTATGACACTCCATCTCAGCCCTCTGAAAACCCTGAGCCACAAGGTAAAAGCAATATTATCTCCTTTAGGTTTTATGCCACATATGTTATCACAGCAATTGTACAACTGACTAATACAACCACTAAAAACACCTAGAAAGGGGGGAGGCAAATCTAGATGCTTTGTCTCACTCTGAATTTAGTTATCTCTTGTAAGCCTTCTGCGCTTTAAGTTTCTTTATGCTAACAAGTGGCACTCTCTTTTACATCACATCAGAAGAATATGCCCCTCCTTGCAGAAGCAGAAGAACAAGGCTCTGCTGGAGATAAACATGGATGAGCAGCCTACCTCAGTATGTTAAGGAATCGTGGAATATCTTACTTTTGACAGCTGGATGAAAAGGCCAATGAAACCATCTAAAGTTTTCACAGAAAAGGCTACAGTTCCAGAAAACCTCAAACAAACCATCTGTTCAGTGTAAAAGGTCAAAAGAAGGCCACTGTTGGACATCTGTTTACAAAGTCATCTAGTTAACATCTGGATCCTTAATAAAAATCCAGAAATTTTTTGCTCATGTTTTGATTGAATTCTTCATTGTTACCCTATTTCTGAGAGCCATGTATTGATGCAGATTACCAAAACATTCCTTGTATGCCTGTGTAGGTATCAATGGAAAACTACTCGAATGGAGATATGTGGAGAGAGCAAAGACACCATATGTAAGTGAAGGGATAGAAGAATATACCTGATCAAAAGATTAATTTTTCATATATTTGAATGACATTCTAATTTAAGAAAATGTCCATATTTGTCAATTCACTTGATCTTAACCAAACTCCCATAGGGTTAGTTTAGAGAATAATGTCCAGAGAATTGACACAGCTCAGCTAGGCCATACATCAGGCAATCTGCAGAGCTGGGCCTGATAGAAAATCTCATCTGCACCCCTATATGAATACCACCATCGTTGACCCCTAAGTACCGAAATTCTATTAGCATAGGAACTCATTAAAATCATGTTTACCCTTTTATTAACTTAAAATCATATTTATTTAATAGATGTCTCATTAGCTTATTGAAGTCATTACTGCCTGTCAGTCAGAGAAAGCAAATGAATGAACACCCTTCACAACAGCGCAACCAGCAGGGCAGTAATTAATGACTGCTAATAGCAGCTTCGTGTTCATGCACATTGATTTTCAGACATGTAATACGTATTTAGAGCTTCTGGGGAATAGCATTCTTTTGTTGCATACCAAGAACACATCTACCGGTAATTATTAACAACATATCCTTTGAATGACCTCTTCCTAATGACGTCTTCACAGGGAGGTTTCTTCAATGCCCATTGCCTAACTGGACTTGAATCATTTGATCAAATGCTTTGCATTGATCTCATTTAGATGGCAAGGGAAAATACATTAAAGATACATCCTATGTATAAATATACTCTAAGAGGTGGAAAGACTTGAGTCCTCCTGACACGTTGCAAGGCTCTGTGCTTTATCTACAAGAAAGCAAATATCCAAACACTTAAGCCATATATAACTGCTACAGATTTCAGTTTCACTTATAGTTGGCTTGGATGGTATCAACCTGTTCTATTTAATGTGAACAACTGTACTGCTTTAGTGAAACATGCATCTTGTTTTCAATAACCCTGAGGAAGATGGTAATTTGTGAGGTATCTTTTATCTGCATGTATGGATACGTATGTGAGTGAGGGATATATATGTAAATGGTGGATCTATGAATGTTTTGTATGTGTGTGTGTGCATGTGTGTGTGTGCATGCACGCTCATGTGTGCAACCCATGAAACATCTGTACCACGGTGTGATTGACATGGAGAAAACAACCTGGGATGGGAGTCTTCAACTTACACCTTGCTTGAGACAGAGTCTTGTTTTCACCACTAAGGGTGTCAGACTTGCTCGTCTTCCTATTTCCAGAGTCTCTTTTCCCAGTCTTACACCTGCCAGTAAGTGTGATGGCACTACAAAGTATAATACCACACCCAGTTTTATGTGGCTTATAGAGATTTACAACCAGGTCCTCATACTTAATCTGGCAAGAGCTCTGACCATTGACCCATCTCCAGAGCCTGAATATTAGACCTTTACTTTCATTAATGACAATAGTTTTTTGTTTTTGTTTTTTTTTTCAGTCAAAATTTAAAACTCAAGAAAACATTTCATTTTGTCTCACAGCAAAAGAGAAGCAGGAGAAGTAGGCTGGTCAGTTTGGCTCTGTGAGGTCCCACTTTTGCCCTGTTTCATAAGAAGTAGAGACACCAGATATCCATCTGCTGAGACGTTATGATGTATGCGACAAGGTTTTAGAAATGAAATGTTCCAAAATAGGTAAAGCAACCAACTAGTAAAACTGATATACCTTGAAAACATGCTCACGGCCGTATTATTTTATCATTGCCTTTAACGTTTAGTACTTCATCAATGAAAAAAATGGGAAATAAAAATCTAACCTGCACAGTGTTGATGGTGAAAATAGATATGTTAACACATTTTACAGATCTGGATATTTTTAAAAAGTTGGTATTCATATTAGGAGAAAAGGGAGGACCTTTTAGATATTTACTACTTTAAAAATATTTTATGTTTGTGTGTGATTGTGTGCACACATGCATGCAAGTATGTGTGTGTGTGTGTGTGTATGTGTGTGTGTGTGTGTGTGTGAGAGAGAGAGAGAGAGAGAGAGAGAGGGAGAATGTACCTGGTAAAATTAATCTTTTCCCTTCATCTACATGGCTGAGAAAATTAACTAAACATTGTATTTCTTAATAAGTTGTTACTTTTACATCCACTTGTCCTGTAACCTGTTTTTCACCCTGACCTACCATATATTAATTAATTTCTGAACAAGGGCTTCTCTAGATAAAAGTAATTAGATTTATATGAATTTGCCTAATGAAGTACAGCTTCATTTTCATTCATATGTACACAGCTTTATTGAATAGTGTCAACAAAAACGTGATTTGGGCTGTATCTGGCCTTTTGTAAATATCATATGCATGCATGTTTTAAGAAAATGTGCTTTTGAAATACCTTAAGGATTTCTAATAAGGGAAAGGATACATTTGTAACTGTAATTTTCATCCTAGGGGTTTCTGGGTCCCTCTCAAATACAACTGATTATTTTTTTTTTTAAAGAATGGCCAGCGTTTTGTATAATTATGAAAAATTAATCATGTTATTCAACTGTTTTGATCATTTTATTGTATAATAAAAAAGTAAATCTGTCTATTGGATTATTTATGATTGGTAAAAATATTCAATTTCAAGCCAAATGGGTTACACAAAGATTACGTAAAGGCTGACATGAAAATCAGTGAAGGTGTCTATCTAGTCTGGGACAAGTCTTGCTCATTATAACCCCAGAGTAGGCACATCTGAGTACTCAGATGGAAGAGAACCCCATCAACAGTATAACATGAGTCTCAGCAAGCAAAAGTGCCCACAATACAACGTTCTGTAATGACAGAGCCTGTCTCTTTGTACACTGTCTAGTACAGTGACAGCACATCACACATGACTGTGGACCATCATGTCTCTGGAACTAACTTATTACATTTTAGTAGTCACACATATGTAGGTCTAGAGCCTGCTGTGTTGAGCAGCAAATATACATGTACACATATGCAGATATATAAATGTATATATTTTCTCTGAGATTCAATGGTCTTAATCACAGTCATTTTATGACCAGGTTTAGAACTGTCCATTGGATCCTGATGGGATTATCAGTGGTTACACAACTGATGTCAGTGACTCTCCAGTTCAGTTAAGATTGGTGTGTGTGTGTGTGTGTGTGTGTGTGTGTGTGTATGCGTGTTCTGAAGCCCATCTCCCATATATGATTGGTTGTTGACATATCCTTTATTATGTACATTTGGCGGAGTCCAGAGAAACTGCATTGAGTTCATGATTGAAATGATTGCATCATATCTAGAAGATGGCATTCAGTAGCCCTTCTTTCGTGTATCCCTCAACTCTTATACTCTTTCTGGATCTTCTTTGGCAATATTCCTTGAGTCTTAGAGTGGGTAATATAAATGTCTCATTTATGATGATTATGTAATCAATCTGGAAGTACTCTCAGTACCTTGAGCAGTCATACGCCTATATTAAACACCTTTCACTGAAAAAAAGAGGCTTCTCTGATAAAGATTATGTATGGTATTTGTCCATAAATATAAACATACGTAGAGAGAATATAACTTGCTGCCATGTTAATTAGGCTAAACAACACTGTTAGGTTCTTCTGTAGGAGCCAAAGACTCATCATACGAAATTCCACACAATTCTAGTCACCTGATTTTAGACAAAAATGTCATAAACAACAATAACAAAAAATGTTGGAGTAGAGAAAGCATCTTCAACAAATGGTGTTGAGAAATCTGGATGCCCATGTGTAGGAGCAAATGAGACCCTATGTCTCACTCTCTATAGAAATCAACTCCAAATATACCCAAGACCTCAATGTTAAATGTAAAACCATGAAACTCCATGAGATAAAGGAGGGATCTGGATGCAACATACACACATAGATTGGGACTCTCTAAATCCAACTTCCATTACCTAGGAAGTGCAGCTCACAGTTGACATGGTCCTCATGAAACTAAGAAGCTTCTTACAGCAAAGTAAACACCCAATCAAATGAAGAGGAATCCCACAGACTTGGAAAAATCCTCATCTATATATCTGACAGAGGATTAATATGCAGTATATATAAAGAACTCAGAGCAAGGTATCAAGAAAACAAAACAATTTTTAAAAACTGGGCTACTGCTATGAACACAGAATTCTCAAAGAAAGAAATATAAATGACTAAAAATATTTTAAATATATTCAACATCATTAGTCATCAGAGAGATGCAAAGGAAAAGCAATGGGAAACTGTTGCTTAGCCAATCTCAGAATGGCTATCATAAAGAAAATTGTGACAATAAATGCTGGAGTAGATATGGGGTAAGAAGAATGCCTGTTTATAGTTGGGAGGGATATACACCGATGCTGCCACTATGGAAAGCAGTCTAATCATTGCACAAAACTCTAGAAATAGAAACAACATATGACCCAATTATAAAATCCTTTGGGAAGTCTAATTAGGGTAATCATTAGGAAAATGAAATCCTCCAAGTGTAAAATCAAAATAGATTTTGTGCGGTCAAATTGTAGCTAAATCCAAGATTTAAGTATTCATCATTAAGTACTTCACATTCTGAATTAGCTTCCTAGAACCAGAGCCACGTCCCTTTCATAGAGATTAGTGATAGCCAGGTTAATCCCCAACTAGGATCCTGCTATTTATTTCCAAGTTAATTTGAAATAAAAGATTAGAGATGGGGCATGTAGGTCGAATCTAGTACTTTTGATAAATATACATACCAGATATGATAGTAAGTTTCCTTCTGAATTAGGAGAATTGATAATATTTCATTCTTTAAAGCCAAATGAGTTCAAGGCCAGCCTGGTCTACAGAGTGAGTTCCAGGACAGCCAGGACTACACAGAGAAACCCTGTCTCAAAAAAAAAAAAAAAAAGGCCAAATGAGGGTGGTTTTATAGCAATGATTATAAAACTTGAGTCAATGCCAAGGAGACTAGCATCTTCCCTAACTGCATGCTTGCTGAATTGAGCAAGCCAACACTGCTTTTCTGGTGGTATAGCTTGAGTAAGGATGATGACTGCCGAGCTCTTCTGAGATTGTGGCTTGTGCCAGGTACAGTATGGCACACAGAGAAAGTGGAAAATACTGTCCATCTTTTATGCAGAGACTTAGAAATCAGGTTGCTTTCTGGAATTACTCATGGATTAGGCTGTGTAGTGGTAAAGTGTAGACATAAAAGAAACAATAATAATCACTCCATTCTACTTCCTAGACCTTAGAAGACCAAAGCAAAAGCCCTCTATTATCCTCATGACTTTGTATATTGAAGGGGTAGTTGGCTGTGTGGGAAAAGAAGAGGATGTTTTCCAGAGGAGATATTAGTAAAGTGACCCACTCGTGGCATCAACAGAGACAAATTTATTCCTCCTCAGATGATTATTCACAGCACACAGGCTACACAATTAAATATTACATCAAGAAAGTGATATTTGAGCATTCTATGGAGATGCTTACATCAAGAGAAGCCCTAGCAGCAGACAGATGCAGGGTAATCCAGGGTTATGTCATGGGCATTTCCCCAACTCTCTTCATGCTTCTAGTAAAAAAGAAAAAAAGAAAAAAGAAAAAGAAAAAGAAAAAAAATCACTATCTCTATCTTTGTTGACATTTCTCCCCTACCTGAGAAATTGAAGACTCCAGGCCCAGAATGAACAGAGAGGAAGAAAACCTTACAAAATGTTCTCATTTACTCTATATAAGCTAAGACACAGTTCATATCTCCAAAAGGGAAGAATGAGAGGCTCCAATTAAATAAGAGGTTATGCTAAAGTAGATCATGTGGTTGGACATCGCTAAATCCCATATGTCTTTAAGAAGCAAGAATGTAACTGTGAACAACCAATTCAGATGACTCACTGAAGGATATTTGAAAAGACATGCTACATGGGCAGAAGAAATATCATGAGGTCTCAACCCTACACAAAGAACTATATGCAACTAAGGAATGCTGAGAAAAATCAAAATAGTTTACCCACGGAGGAACACACTCACTGCTTATACAAATGAACCCTGGAAACATACATATAAGTAACATTATTATAGACTGATCAAAGATATTTATGTATTTAAAAATGTATATGTATATTCATATAAGAATGTAACAACAATTAATGAAGAAAAAGTCGTAAATCTGAAAGAGAGCAAGAAAGGGTATATGGGAGTATTTGAAGAAAAGGGAAATTATGCTAATTATAATCTCAAAAATAAATAATTTAAATTTTCTGCAAGCTAAGCATGAATGAGTAGATAGATCATATAAACACTTCTATTATAGTAGCTTCCTAAAATATATACAAAAGGAATTTAAATAGAGTTACCCTATATTAGGGGAGAGACTACTCTAACTAGATGCCATATGCTACCAACATTCATCACAGAAGATATTTTTTTTATTTTGCAGTAGAATTAACAAAGTAACTCACAACTGGACAGCATGAAGAGACTAAGAAACTTGGGAATGCCTGTATTTGAATAGGATGTCTTTATCACACCTTTCCCCTCAAAGCTTAGGAATCCTTGAAGAACAGAAGGTGGAAACGTTATAAGAGACAGAAGTGGTAAATGATTTAAGGGAGGAACATTTCCTAAACACAATAGGGAAGAGGCACATATAGTCTCTGTGAGACTATAACAGCATTCATAAGACCCATACAAGCTCAAACTAAACAAATTACCAGCACCGAGGATAGAAAAGGAGCCAACATCTCATCTTATCCATGAAGCTAATTGCAAATGGTAGCTGCCAGGAGAGGAAAATCTGTTTTCTCCAATGGGGTAACACTGGGTACACTGACCCCAGTCCAGGGCAGGCCCACACTCAGGAGGAGTTGGTCAACACAAATCAGATTCCTTTTTTGTTGTTGTAGTTGTTTCTATTCATTTACTCATTCATTCATTTGTGCATTTCAGCTTTCTTTTCTTTCTTTTTCTCACTCATTCATTCTTTTGTTGTTTGTTTCCTTTTAAGAGAGAGAAAAACCAAGAAGTTATGTGATAGGCAGGGTAGATGATCTGGACAGAGTTGGATCATAAAAGAATGGTATAAATGTATTCTCAAAGCATTAAAAAAAAGCATGAATGGGGGATTTAACTGAATACAATCAAAGCAGTGAAAATAGCTTTAAACACCAACATAGTGCACACTTGTTTCTACCAATCAAGCTGATACTACTTGATTGAGCTACAAGTGTATTTCTTTGTATGTTCTTCTGGCTCAATTTTAACACTATGCAATCTGAAATTACATTAGTAAACCAATGTTTTCAAGTGATATCACAAAATTTGAAACAGAACATGCTAGTTGATTTTTGTAGACTTTGTGTGGGTGCCTCATAGAGGCAGGAGGGAGGGGAGAGAAGATAATGGGGGGGGGAAACTGGGAAGGGGATAACATTTGAAATGTAAATAAATAAAATAACCAATAAAAAGATTTTCAAAAAGACTTTGTCAAAATGATAAAAACATTTTTGCATGGTGCTCAAAGTTGGCACTAGGACCTAGGATGATAGGCATGTCAGAAAAAACACAGCGAGGCTCCACCAGACCACATGGGGGAGTCAGGAAGGCACCATGAAAGATGAGGACCCAATTTCTAACTTTATCTCTTCATTTGTTGAAACTTGCCTTGTTGAAATTGAGACAAAATGTCCATGGGAGAAAATAAAGGAATACTTTAATACTTTATTGACAGGGTATACTTAACTCCCAATCATTGGACTAAACAACACAGAGAAATCCCCTTGATAGCTTCTACTGGAACTTCCTTCACATCAGCTTCAGCTGTATTATCTTGTCCTGGAGGTGGTGGTTCTGATTTTTTAATGACAGTTTAAGCTCAGTTTCAGAGGAAAGAGCAAGATATGCTAAGAAAAATAACTGGGTAATTGGTTCAAGTCCTAGCACTTGGTTTTATTAGTAAGTTGCTCTTGATTAAGTACCTTTCGTAGCAGTTTTGAGCATCCATATATCCATCAATGGAATGTAAATAAAGCCTCAGAATTTTAACAAAAGGAGTTAATAAAACGTGTAAGGTATGTAGTATTGGGGCTTAGCACATGCACAAATGTTATCCAACACAAGAAGGATTATGATATCATGGTTCCTAAACTTAAAGACTACTCATAAATACAAGCCTGAAGTTAATGTACACTGAAATGTAACAACTCCTCCCAGATATATGCAGGATATTAAGGGGATGCAGACATAGATGGCTGAATTCACTGAGGAGGTGGAATGGTGTTGTCTGATCTGAAGCTTGCAGCAGGTACAAAAGGTGGTGGGCACGGAGCAATCCAGGCATAGCTAAAGTCAAATGCAGAGGAGTGTCTTCTATATTTGGAGAGTGGGGAGAAGCGAAGTGTTGCTGGAACATATGGCATGTAGGGGGATGATCAGGAAATGCTGATAGAAATGCCAACAGGGTCAAAACACGAAGGACCACCAGTATTCTGCTACGGGGCTTGGCTTCAATCCCACAAAGGATGTGGAACCGAGACAGGGTTCCAGCAGAGGTTTTCAGCGGGCAGTGAAGTGAGTGGAATTGTTTTTCAGGAAACATTATTTTGGCATCAGACTGGCTAATGTATTCCAGTCCAGAGAAAAGGGTTTAGGTGCAGCAACAGCCTTCTACCTGGGCTCCCTGCCACCATTTTAGACACACTAAGTCTAGGGTGACTGTGGAATGTGCGGTGCAAACCAGTTCATAAAGCTGACCAAAAGAAAATCCCACTTAATGCTGGCTAAATTACAGAGCAATTACTTCCACAGCAAAACATTCTGCGCTTCATAAGAGGATTCCTTTGAGGATCCCAAGGTTCCCTTAAATAGCTTGTTTCTCAGTGCATTTGGGCGTCTTGCACACAGCTCATTAGCCACTTGGTAGAGGAGGGGAGGTTGAGAAAACTTTAAAGATACACTTTAAAGCTTCTTATTGAGATTATTCATGGGAAGAAAATGAATCTTTATTTGAATTTATCATTTATCAATGGGCACAGAAATTAGATTTATAAAAGCCTTGGTATATAATTTACAGATAAGAGGAGGAGAACATGTTTTGCCATTCCACAGAGTGCTTTCCCAGATTTCAACCACATAACTAAGCACTCTTGTGACAATATGAATAGTCAGGCAGATGGAAGCAGAAACACAGAGCCTTGGCCTCTGAATAGGGAATTTGCTATCTCTAAATTTGAATGGCATGTATACACTTAGGTTAATTGCTTCTTTTTGTCATGAGACAAGTCACTCAGTTGGTCATCAGACAAATGCTGCTTGTGCATTGCTATACAGATTAGTAAAACATGTACTTGAATTGGGAGAGAGGGAGAGAGAGAGAGAGAGAGAGTGAGTTATGTGCAGCATTCAGGCACAACTAATCAATATAAATTTTATTACGAATAGATTCATTTTTATGTCAAAAGGATAATTTATAAGATGCATATAAATGTTGAAGAAATTCAGTGCTAAAATCAAATAAACCAAACAACACTTTTGTGAACCTTGAGGACAGCTTTCAAAGCGCTTTTGAGGTATCTTTCCTGGAACCAAATCCTCTGTAGTGAATTCTGGAGGGCAGACAGGTTTCAGTTTGAGTCTAATGCTTATCAGGTTCCATATGACAGGCATCTTACACCTACTATCAATGAATGCCTTGTTGCTAATAATTAATATGTACAGGTTTCATAAAATAGCTCACATTCTACTAGGGCAGAGAATTCCTTGTTGAAAAAGGAAAAGCATGTGCTGGCAACAGAAAGCTGCATTTCAGCACACAAGTCTTAGTTCTTTAGATGTCTGCTAATAAAATATTTTTATAGGTAAGAGGTAGCATTCCTTTCCATATAGATATATGTGATCATCTTACTAAACTAGAATAAACATGGTATAAAGAAGTAAGTCTTGTAGAGCTTTCGAAAAGCCTGAATAAAATAAGCCTATCTGTATTAAAGGGTAAAACTTGGCTCCTTCCTGTTTTGTCCAGTGGCCATTGTCACCATCACTGATGACTAGTACCTATCTTGAACCCAGAGATGTGGAAAAGCAAAACAGATGAGTGAATGAATAAAGATATACCCTGGGTGCCTGATGTCTTCTTAAACCACATTGCTAATATGGTAGGTTTGGACATTTAAATCTCTTGTACAAGAAAAATATGTCTCTGTTAGCACTTATATTTTAGACTTTTCTTATTAAAATGAAAAACTGATCAAAATGGGCACAGTTTATATCAGAAGAAAAAACTGTCCATTTCTTCAGAAGCCATCAAGATAAACACACAAGATGGATTAAGAAGAGTTCATAATCATTGTGAATTCTGTAGTTTGATAGATAGCCATGATGTAAATACAGCCGCTCATGGGATTTCTGGATTTTGGAAGCAGAAATTTATATCCCTGACCACATTTAATCCTTGATATAATTCTGTGATACGCAGCAGAACTTCCAGTTCCCATGGAAACCAATGGTGAAATTAAAGCTCAGAGTGACCTACCCAAGGTCAACCAACTCCAAGTGGTATAGGCAAAACCCATATCATTTCCCTTAAATCTGTATAAAATCTGTACTCTCTGTAGGTGAAATTTAGTCATGTTGTAACCTGATTCACTGATTTGTTCCTGTCTTGAAGGAAACCAGACAGGCAGGCAGGTAAGTACACAGGAAGGCAGGCAGGCAGACAGGAAAGAAAGAGGAAGGGAGGGAAGGGGGAAAAGAAGGAAAGAGAGAGGGAGGGAGGGGAGACAGAGGGAAGAAAGGAGGGAGGGAGGGAGGCAGGCAGGAAGGCAAGCAAGCAAGCAGGCACATAGTCAGAAAATGCTAGTCAAGGTTTGGCTGCCGTAGGCTTCTGAGTTTTTCCCCTACCAACTTTGGAATAAGTGACTCTCTTTACCTTCTCATTTTAAATAACCCAGAATCATCTTCTAGATGTATATAGAAAGAACAGTGGCTTTCAGACCATGGTAAATGGCAGAGAGCAACTGACAGTTGAGAGAAGGGAAAGAAACATGGCATGCTTGCCCTCGGAGGCAATGTCCAGGGAACAGTGCAGAAAGAACCTAAGGATCCATCAGACTCACTGATTCAATAAAACTGACATTGCAATTTAGGGAGCCAATGTGACAAGAATTTGCATGTCGAAGTCTGAAGTAGGAGAAACATGACTTTAAATTTCCACATCGTTTCATAAATATCTGGATGAACATTAACGTAACATACTTGTGCAAGGAGACTACCCAAGACTGAAGGTGTAGAATATGGGAAATGAATACCTGAATAGAGAATGAATAATAGAGTAGAGAATGAATACCTGATTCTAGGAGCTCATAAAAGCTAGGAGTAGGTCATGGGTCAATACAAGTTGAAAGAGCTAGTCATTTGTGAGGATCTAGACAGTGCTAGAAAGAAGGGAATTTCAACTATGATCTCATACTAATCAAATCTGTCAAAGTAAACACTAGAGTCAGCAGAAATAGAATAGTCAGCTGTTTAATTTAAGATAAACATCAATAGTAATTGTAGTACTGGTGATTGAGTTCAGTACCTGTGATAGAATTAACAGAGTCCTTCACTGCTTGTCATTATCTCCAAGCCAAATGACTTTCTACATACAAGATTTATATCATATTTTTATAATTTATATAATAAAGATTTTATTATCTTAAGATATGCTTTATACCCTAGCAGAGAGAGGGAAGGACACAACAATGTAATAAATATTATATTCTGAGTCATAAGTGCTGTTTAAAATATAAATACAAGGTATTTAGATAAAGTATAAATATATGGATACCTGACTAGGGATAGGGGGAAACATAAAAGGTTCATACATTTCCCAAGGCTGCCGAGGCTAAAGAGCAGTGAATGCCAAGACTCTGAGAGAAAAGTAAGCAATGAGGAGAACAAGAGATGAGGCTAGATCTGATCCAGAGGGTTAGATCCTGCAAAGCCAATATGAGAAGTCTTTGTTCTCTAGTGGAGATCAGAGAGAACTCAAGGTTGAAAGGATGAGTCTGACCTGAGGTCACACACACTCTGATAGGGCACTCTGGCTGCTGAATAGATTATGCTTCAAGGGACAATGCTAAGAACCAAAATGACAAGACAGCAAGCTATTCTAGTACTTCAGAAAAGTGGCATTTGTCAAGGAGTGAAACCATGAACCTGTGAGAAATGGTAAGATTACACATACATCTGAAAAAAAAATAGAACTATAAGAATTTTGTAACAGATTACACTGGGGTAGCACTGTAAAAGAACAGAGGAGTCTAGAGTGATTAAAAAGCTTTTCTTATGATTTACTCTTTTTTTGTGTGTAAGGTGGAGCAAAAAGGGTAGACTTGTTATTAACTAAAAAAAAAAAAAAAGCAATGTTTTCCATATTATTCAACTTAGAAACTCATTGACAGCTAAGTTATTAACGTGCAGTTTTCTGTAAGAAACTTTCCTAAGCAACGTATAAAATCTATAGCCTGGAAATTTTAAAATAATATTTAAAAAGTAACATCAAGGAACTTTCTTTTCCTTCCAAAGGAATAACCTCTGCATCATTGGATCTTTCAGAGGAAGTAAGGAAACACAAAAGTTTAGGTCTTGCTACAAAGTGAAGCCTCTCCCACATTAAACATAGAAACACTAAACGGCCTACGGTGCTTCTCCAAATAGCCCACTGTGCAACTTGAGCAGCATGTCTTTGCAATTTAACTTCTGTTTTTGCTGAACTTGTTTTGTCAGTGCAGCTCCTCTGTGCTGCATCACCATCCTTTTTACAGATGTGCACAGCAGGACCTACCGTTAAATACTGAGACTGCCAGAAGTGGATATTCTTCATATTGCTTATTTGGCTGCTAGGCACTGCATTGTTGTCGTGATTAACAGTCATTCTTTCATAGACAGTATAGGCAGGAGGGTTATGTGGTCAAGATTTAAAGTAGGAAGGAAGTGCATCCAACTTACAGGCTGACAGTGTCATTTTACAGATGTAGAAACTGAGGACCATAAGATGGATCATGAAATGTCACGGTCCAACCAATAATTTGTGGTGGAGAAACTGTATATAAGGCCATTGTGAAGAAATAACACGGAGATTTAAGTTAAGTTCATGTAATTTGTTATATTGAAGTTAGTACGTGACCCAACATAGCTTTCTGTTGATCTCTCCTGTCCCCTCTACCCAGCTCTTTGAAATTGCAGTAAACCAGGCCAATAATTTACAGAACAGGTCTCACAGCCAAAACGAAGAGTTCTTCCCGAGACTATTAAGCACAAAGGTCATATTTAATACCAACCATTTAATCCTGCCCAGACTCAAAGCAGTTTTAGGATTTGTCACATATAAGTCATAAATAATGTGCTTCCTCTTTGTATGGTAAGCTTACCACTCATATTTTGTGTTCAAAATCAAAATACAAAGAAATGGAAAGATTAAACAGAAACATGAAGGCAAGTTGGTCATTCCTGTTAATGATTTCAGATCCCCCTACCCCCAAGCTTTGCTAAGGTACACAGTTAGCATCAAAGTCATGTCACACAAAGGGAAATACACACAAACAATTGTCTTGTTCCAAGCATAAAGTGCTTATCAGAGTTATTTATCAACCACAGAACTGTAAACCTTCCTTGGGGAAGACCTGTAAACCACTCCAGGTCTGGAACTGTGTTCTATCTCCAGCAGAGCCTGTAAGAATATGATATGTCTATCTTTAGTCAACATCAAAAGATTTGCACCGAAGGGTTCACACAGAATATGTCACCCTTCTAGGCAAGGAAAGGCTGTGAGCCAGAACCTGAAGATAAGGGTAACTGCTACATATTTTTAGGTCCCCATTATTGTAAGCAAGCCTTTTATTGCAGTCAGACTACTGGATAAGCTGGCATAGGAGTTTTCCTTTAAAGAGGATACTTCATATAAGCTCAGAATCCCATATTCATAAGAATGCCTATCAACATAAATTAAGCTCACATTTACAAAGAAGATCTCATGTTGCACTCTCACTTATTTTTTTATTAATCATGTTTCACTTTCAAGTTAATATCAGCATTTTGCTCTAGAAATCCAACCATGAGACAGTTTTCAATAAGATGGGTTACCCAAGATCTTACCCAAGATCTTCAAGTGGCCAGAGTGTTTGCTAACACCTTTTTCTCTCTTACCAGGCTTCACTGTCTTGTCTAAGGAAAAAAATTCTTGCCTATATTGATTCCAGAATTTATGTTCCAAACAATTGACTTACCGAATATGAACAAAATTGCAATTTCTGTGTCTCATTGGGACCTATACATAGACAGTCAAACTCTCAGACCATGAGAGATGCAACCTGTCACCTACCTATTGCAACTAAACATCTTCTTGGTATTCATAGTCCACTTCGTGTAATGTCTCACTTTGGGAATCACTGTGGGAGTGATGGGCATGGGACTCTCAGTGAGCATAGGTTAAGCTCCACAGAAGGACCTAAGAGTCAATACTACTGAGTACCATCATAAGATCAATCTAAGTCAAGGAGAGGGATGGTGTCTTCCTTCAACAGTTCCTTTTACCCCCATGTGACAGTGCTATTTACTAATCAACTGAGACTCATTGCCTGACTCTTGCTTTCCTTTACCACCTTCAACAGAGGCAAGCCTGCGGATTGAGCAAACATCCACAGAGCTGTGCATCGTGCATCTGGGACTTCCCATTCTATTCCTATCTATTCCTCCAAACAACCCACGAGACCAAGTGGATACCTTACAGATAAAAAAATAAGGTGTCAGACACAGCAAAGCATTTCCCCAAGTTTCATCATTAATACATGAGAGAACCCAGAACTGAAGCTCACAAAGGACGATGACAGTGAGATCTTAAGTAAGTAATTACAATTTCTCCCACTAATCTTGTGTTCTGCTTTTATTTGAAAGTGCTCATCTGAGGGTGTCAAGGAAAAGACTGAATACTAAGGATGTCATTTATTTTTGCCAAAGGAAGATTTAGCATGATGAAGGGCCTGGGTCAGTATCAGCAGGCACTCCACACTTGTCTGGACTGCCAGATGAAAACAAACTCTCATTACAGACTGTATGCCCATTGGTATCTCCCTGTTTCCACATGGTTTCAGTGGCTGTGACTGGGCAGCTTATATCAGTGTGGAAACCAACACAATGAAAGGGATGTGGCAAAACGTTTTAAGGTGCCAATCATATGCATGCTCAAGTTATCCATCTGGCACTGAGGCCAAAGGCTAAAGGCTGTATGAGACATTGACATAAGGAAAAACTGACTGGTATGAACAGCTGTGATCACATGTGAATGACTGCAAAAGAATAACTTCAGGACTTTTCATTTTGTAAGGATGCACGTGCATGCACACGCAGATGCACACGCGTGTACGCACAGACACACACACACCAACACACACACACACTCATACAATGACAGTACTCCTTCTGGGCACCATCCTTTATAACACAGACCCCTCCCCAAGAGTGGAGAACTCATTCCCAAAGTGCTGCAAGCACAGCTAGGAGAATTTCTTCTTGTCCGAAGCTTCCCATAGGTCTGCTTAAGGCAGCTGCCTTTCACAAGGTCAGGAGCTCTTCAGTACTAATGTCTAATCCCTCTGGATGTCCAGTGGTTCATCCTGCTAACACAACACAAAAGAACTGGCTCTAGTTCTAATCTGTCCTTCAGAAATCCCTGTGGGGTGGACCAGTTGAGACCTTCCATCCAAACCTATCTGCTCTCTCTGCTTGGCTCTACTTTCATAGCTTTCCACAAAGGTATGGATAATACAGTTTCAACCTCTGATTAAACTCTACTCTACCTCCAAGTCTGTTTGGCAGAGCCGCTTATGAAGAGGAGAGAAATACTTAAAACTCACACACCAACTTAAAAGAAGTTTTACCTAGCAGACTCTCCATCTCTCCAGTCCTGGCAGACCTCCAGGGTCTCAGGACCATCTCAGAGCACAGAGATTGTGTCAGGTGTTCCTTGGACCAGTCACATAAAATAAGTTCATTTCTAAAGATATATGTTAATGATTTGACCACACAGACTCTTTCTAGTTTCCAAAAAGTCTCATGGAGCCTGCCTAGATTTTTTTTTTTAAGCCATCGCAACTCATGATGCAATCTTAAAACCTTGAAAATGTTGCTGCCCCCATTTGCATCTGCTTCCTTATCAAGAGTAACAGTGCTGACCATGGTGGTGATTAATTCATTGCACAGACATTTGAGTTTCTGCTTAGTGCAAGGCACCTGTGCACCTAGCAATGCAGTCCAAGGAAAGCTCATGTCCCATGGTAATTGGAAGACTACTTATCTTTTTTTCTCCGTAACTAATTTCTAGACATTTGTTACCAGGACACTGCAGCACATTGTCCCATTCTCTGACAGATAACCCTGCTGTTGTTCCCACCTAAAATCTGCAATTCTTTTCTACTGCTATTTCTCCAACTTAACTATTTCATTTCCTTGCAGGTACAGAGAACTGGTCCCAAATTACTCATAACCTGGGTCTCTTCTAAATGGGACAGTATCCCATCATGATATTAATCACCCATTCACACAGGTAATGGAGGTCAGCCCTTGCCAACCACATGGTCCTCCCTGGTTTGCACCCATTGTCTTGAACAATAAGATGGAAATTGTTTGCCAAGTTTTCAGTCTCAAATGTAAGAAAAGATCCCCTCCCCCCCTTGCCTGGGAAGAAAATGAAATTACACATTGTTCTCTGAAATGTGATTTTTATCAAACAGTTTCCACATATTAAAATCCTTGCTCTCCCTTTAAATAAAAATATCTCCATATCCTATAATACACAATACCTTTTAAATGCCAGACAATCATAAACTTCTGTGAACAATTTCACATAAAAGAAGTAATCAACTTTTCCTAGGCAGTCAGGATGGAAAACAATCTACAGACAATTATCTTGTCCCTTTGTCATTTTTATCTTAGAAATCAAATTTAATTCTTAAGGTTGTTGAGCTTAAAAAGAAATCTTCGGAACCATCATCTGGAAGGAAGGGAATTGGGAACTAGGCAAATGCAGAACAGAACTAACATTCACTATGATTTCCAACCCTATGACTTCATTGTACAGTAATTTTGTTTTATTGCACTGGGTGATAAATGTCTTAATAATTGAATATAAAGGGAGTGAGAAGATGAATTCATGGAAGCAGATAATTTGACATTTCCATTGTGTTTGCCTTACTGGATTATCTGTATGGTAGGGTATGGGGTGTGGACGAAGATCTGAGTGAATGTGTCCTGTGTGAATGTGTGCTGTAGATATAGGCCTAGTCAGGTCAAGGACACCACATCTTTAGACCCATGGGATGATGGTAAAGCCTTCAATGGGATAGGCCCAAGGAAATGGCGAAGCCTTCAAGTCTGACATAGTGTTCTCAGCTCAGATATGTGTGGCCTGAAGGCTGCTCCCTGAACAGAGATTAGCTAAACCTGTCTTCTTTATCCAGCTATATACCATAAACCCCAACCTCCTTGTTTATCTGTGTGTAAAATCTGCCTCCAAGTTGAATTGTATATGATGAACATGCTGGACTTCCTGGATGCGATGGTTTCTCCATCAGAGTCCAGTCAACCAGACATAAGCTATTTCTATCTGTATGTTTGTCTTTCCTTCATTCCCTTGTTGCCCCAGCTTAGATCTTCCCCTGGAAATATGCCGGAAGGAACACCAGGGCAAACAGGATTACTGGGTGCCATAGGCTACGCACTAACTAGACAATAGAACAGAGATGATAACAGAGGCATCCTCATAGGTTAGAATTGAAGATAAAATGAGTTAATAAGTATGTGATCCTGTAAAACCTGCCAGAGCCATAGCCCATAAGCATTACTGCTATGGCTGTCCTTATTTCTAAATTCAAGAATCACTTTTCTCCTACTCTTTTCAAGTTTATTTAAAATCATCAACCTTTTCACCTACATCAAGCCAAGATGAGGAAATCCCATGCAGGAGAAGATTAGGTGGGTGGAGCTGTCTCCATTACCACTGACAAGTTATCTCTCTTATGGAAAAGATACACACAGAAATCACACAAAGCTCTCTTAGCAAGACAATATCTGTAGACTTGTCTTAATTATTATAAATTCCCTCATAATCATTTTAAAATAGATTCTGGACCACTTAACATGCTTCGTATTCTATTAAGATAATGGGAAAAAATCAAATGTAAGGACTTTAACTATGCCTTCTTTTAAATAGATTTTAAATTATATAATGCATCTAGTTCTTTAAAAATCTTCATGAGCCCATTTCCACTGAAAACGACTATCCCCCACCCTATCCCACTCCATCCCCAGTGTATACAGAGACATACTAACAAAATGAAAGTAATTTAGCAGGGCAATTTATTTTTGCAAAACAGTATGCAAAGACCCAAAGGGCTAGCAAGCATACAGGAGCAAGAAGGTCGATTCATCTTTATCTGATCACAGGGTGGTGATTGTGCCTCAGCCCACTGGTGGGAGCTGGACCTAACAATCTGGTGTGTTTTTAAAATTCGTAATCTGAATGAAGGGGGAGGGTATGACAGAAAGCCAAATCATAGGTGTCAGGCATCCAGGGTTTGAGATAACAAACACACACACAGAAAATTTCCAAGGTGAGGGAGGTTTATAAAATACTGTCCGCTTGCAGGCTAGCCATCTTTGACAGAAAACAAAAGAAAACAACATTTCTTACATTGTTTCCACTAGCAATCTATAATGCATACTGAGGAGTTACTGTTAATAGTCAAGAAATAGAATCATATTCATTAACTTTGAAAGGGGTAAATTTATATAGAAAATTTGGATATACCGAATTTGAATGCTCTTTGTGTGAACATTTCTGCCTCCTTTGAGGCTAGTTCCTCTGGAGGATATAACTTATGCGTGTCTTAACCAGGGCAAGTATAGATAGGATAAATAAAAAATATGTTTAAATGATCCTTTTATTTGTACAATATCAACTTCTGGTTAGCTCTTGTTGCAAGATTTGTTGAACATCTGCAAAATAAAAATGCACACCATGATCTATGGACGCAACACAGACCTCAGCTCCTGGTCCTGGCCCCTTCAGTTGTCTCTTGTCCACCAAAGTTAGATTTTGCCTTGGAAGTGGTTTATGTGAACAATGCATGTTATAAGCATTACATAAACATCTGCATGTATAACTTAACCACCAGAAGCTCTGAGAAATGGTTTTCCATTTGGCTTTCCATGAGATAACACGAGGAAGTTTACAAAAATGAAAAGCACTATCAAATTATTTTGGTACACATGGCTTTAGCTTCGGTATTACGCCTTTAAGGCCTGGTGGGATATTTTCCTGGGGTAGAGTAATAGGGACCAATAAATGTGCAATCCTGCAAAGCCTGCCTGAGCCTTTAGGCATTGCTGCTGCTGTTGTCATTATTTCAGATTCAAGAATTACTTAAATGTAGAATTAAGTTTTTAAGAACGCAACTAAGATCATCCATGTCCCTTTTTACGGTACTAGAAAACATAAATTATGAGGGGTACTCCAAAACCTACAGATTCAGAATTCTTTCAGAAAATCTAGAAAAGGGATTCAAGGAACTGTGTTGTTTTAAAACTATGATTACATATATTTTTGGAGACAAGTTCTAACTATGTAGACTAGAATGGTTTCTAACTCAAGATTCACCTGTCTCAGCTTTACCATTGCTAGGATTTCAGCTTTGCAGAAATCCTACTTACTTCAGATAGTGTGATGCTTTGAGGCATGCTGAAAACATGGCAGAGTAAAATCAATCACCTAATTTTTCCTATCAGTTTTTTAATGAGACATTTGAAATTATTGCTTTAAGGGTCAAAGTGTATATAATGCATTATTGTTGGCTATCGTCAACTTAAAGGCTAAACATTAAAAGAAGCAGTCAAGGCACAAAAGAACAAACATAAATCTGCCCCTTTTATACACAAAATCTTGATAAATTAAATTTCATGGAGGTAGAGTGTAGAAAGATGACTACAAGAGTCTGGGTTTAGGTTAAAGGTGAAGGTAGTAGAAGTTGTTGACCAAAGGGTACAAAGTTACATGGAAATAAGAGGAGCAAGTTTGAAGGAATCAGTGTGTTACCAATCAGCTCAAATTATTCTGATTGACAATCAAGGTTGAGAACAACCTCACCTCAAATGTTACTGAAGACCTCAATCAGACATTGTAATTTGACTCCACTCAATTAAGAAACTACCTAGTATTTTGGTGCACATTTGTAGATCCTAACTGAGCTTATCTATATTCTCTGAAAGTCCATCCTTCCCCTGAATTTCCTGGCTCTTATGATAATATGAGGATACGAACCAAGCCTTAGACATTGTGTGTGTGTGTGTGTGTGTGTGTGTGTGTGTGTATTACTAATCACTGAAACTAGTGTCTTAAACACTATTTGAATACTCTACTATTGTACTATTGGGATGTGTGACTATATATATATATATATATACACACATATATATATACACACACACATATATATATATACACACATATATATACACATATATACACACACACATATATATACAAGCATATATATATACACACACACATATATATACACATATATACACACATATATATACAAACATATATATACACACACACATATATATACACACATATATACACACACACATATATATACACACACATATACATATGTATACACACTCACATATATATATACACACATATATACGCGCGCGCGCACACACACACACATATATATATATATATATATATATATATATATATATATCCACATCATCTCTCCATCTTCCATTCTGCCTCCAAACCCTCTTGTATCCCCATTCTTGCTCTTTTTAAAATTTGTAGTAAGATATCTTTTAAACACTGATGGTGTTGGAAAATGGGACAGGTAGTAATAGCACAGGAACAAATGACTTTGTCCTTTAGAACATCACAGAGTCCTTTAAATAATAAAATTCAAAACTGACTTTTGGACAGTGTGGCTCAGGTTCACTAATGAAAACAAGAGGCTATTGATTTGAAAAAGACCAAAGGGTTAGGAGGAGGAGGCTGCAGGTGAAAATTACGTAATTGTATTTTTATTCCTCCCCAAGGGTTGAGTGAAGGAACAAGAAAGGGCGAAATGTGAATAAAACAACAGACTTAAAAAAGACTGTAGATGAGGTTAGTATCCATAGATTGGGGAACAATGCACAAAGATAATACAAAGAATATAATAAAAGTCTAAGAAATTTGAGTTTAAGGTGGTCAAATATCTATTGATACATAAGATACAGAAATTAAAAAAAAAATGCTGAGAAACATCCAGATGACTGGTATAAGGCAAGGCATACCTTATATAAAACACTTGTAATTTAATTCCATGCAGAAATCGTGGTATGTGGACTTAAAGACACAAGATAAAATGAAGGCCTCTTTAGTAAAAGAGAAACGCTAACAACTAATATATGTTTGCCCTCTCATTCCAACTCAATCTTTTTTGAGACAGAGTTTTGCTATGTAGCCCAGGCTGGCCCCAAACAGTTTTCATCATCTTGCGTTAGTGTCCACGGTACTGGGATTCCACACTAGTACCACATATTCAGTATTGATCGCAAAGGGATCTGAGAAGGGGAACTTAAAGGAGCAAAGGGAGAAAAAATGGCAGCCAATCACATTCAGATTTCAGCCATAAATCCAGAAAGGAGAGATATGCATGGCAGAAGACAGCAGACAAAGGGATTAGAAAGCTTGACAGGGCCTCAGACACAGCTATGAATGTAGGACTTAGATCTTGCTACTAATCAGATTACTGAAGAAAATCCCCTGCAGTCCATATTTCCGATTCTCTAATGTTTAAGATTAACCCTGTATGTCACTCGTCTGCATTACAGAGAGAGGGACTCAATGCCTTGCTGAGGTCACCTCACTACACATCCACAGGAAATTCAGTTCTCACTTTAGACACCTTTGCATTTAACTTGAAGGATTGGCTAGAATCCTTGGATATGATTATTGGAGTTTATCATTGAAAAGTGTCACATCCAGAGACCCAGAGCGAAAGAATCGATGGTGGTGTATGTTCTTGCTGTCAGGTTTCACCCGCTTCAGCACAGGGTTCCCCAGGAGGGACACTTGGCAGAGGTCAGTTGAATTGGGAAAATATGTCCTTCTTAGACACTCAAAAACAATACTATTGTCTTGGAACAAGGCCATGATGATTCATGATACACATACTGCAGATGAAATATGGGGACATACCCTGAGGCATAGTTACCTGATACCTACTAAGTGATCCCAGTGCAACACATTAGAAAGTGAAAAAATCTATTCCATCTACCTGTTTAATTGATATTTATACCAGACCAACTTCTCAATCTGGCTCCTTATGAACACATTTTAACTATCTTTTCTACTTTAAGAGCAAGCCAGACTTTTGGATTCAGTAAAACAAATGTTAAATTAAAACTCAGTCTCTCCATTTTGATGCTAATGAAATTATCTCCACATTTCATGGCCTTCTTGTTTGGCTGAAGAGACATCCTTACCGTTTCTTTTTTTCCACTCTGCCTCTGTCCAGCCTTTATCACAGACTCATAGGGTATATTTTTATTGTCAACATTTTTATATCAAATTATAACATTAAAGGAAATCTTGGAATTTTTAAGACAAGACTACTTTCTTTTAGCTATCTACCTTGGATAGGTTTTACTTATCAAAGGCGCCTGAACACTGAATATTATAGGTTACCTAGGAAACTCACAGTGGCTACACTTAAAAGCAACACAGCCCCTCCATGACTAAGGCTGAATGCCGTTTTTAAAAAATGCTATTTTGGGGATGGTAAAAGGAAGAGTTAACACGTGGAGATCAGCACACACACAGCTCCTTCTTTATTTAGGCTTTCCTCCTCTTTATGGTTCTTCACGTCTATGTCTGCTAGAGTTGCTGTGAAGAGAAGTAAAACCTATAACAACTGATCAAGAGCGACGTTCTTTAGTAGCCATGACCCCGCCCACAGGATATAATAGTTTGGATTCTCCAAAGACATAAAAGATAATTGTTAATTTTTAGATTTTCTAGCATGTGCTAATGTGAGGAACTGTGTTAGTAGCTTTGTGTGGCCATAACAAAATACATGCCTGAATATATAGGCCTGTACTAAGTATCTACTGTTGCTCATGCTTTCAGCACCATGGTGGTTGAGTAGAGTAGAATAGCTCATAGCAGAGCATCTAGAAAGAGAGCACAGAATCCTACATTGACTGGTTTTCTCTTATATACCCTGTCTAGGCTGGCCCCACCCATTCTGAAAGCACCCTCCACTACCAATTGAAATGTGCTTACCCAATGTCCCTTCATGATTCTCAATCCAATCATGTGACAATCTTTTTTTTCATCGATGCATGTACCTTCATGAGCTAATGTGCACCACATGCATACAGGTAACCAAGCATCAGGTAACTTGGAACTGAAGTAACAGGCAGCTATAAATTGTGTGCTGCAAATGGAACACCCTAGTTATGTGCAAGAACAGTAAGTGTTCTTAACCCTTGAGCCATCTCTCTAACTTTGACAGTAAATTTTGATTCAAGATAAACCTTCTCACCAACCACCTATCCTGCTAGTCTAATTTAATCATAGTGGATGATAGTGGAAAATTATTAATGGTTCACCATTTTACTTTCCAATTTTCTAGTCCTGAATATTTGTCTTAATTAAGTGTCCACTGCATACAGACTATATTGAGGAACATAAACTGGAATTAGGTTAATAACTGGAGAGCTGAAAACGTACAGCTTAACTGACAAATACCAATTGCAGTGTGCAGTTTTAATACTTCACAATATTTACTACTAAGATAATATGGTTCTGTTGTATCATTCACTATCACAAAAATGACAAAAATTTTCCTTTCAAATTCTCCTCCTGCAGTAATAAATTATACCAAAAATGCACATCCTCATGGCTCATAAAATGAAGAGATAAAGTCCACACAGAGTGAGATGTATTTCTGAAAGCCCATAGCACCTTATTAGCTATGAGTCAAGGTCACCTTGGCTACAGCTAGTCCTAGAAGCACCAGTGAGAAAACGCCTTAAGGCTAGAACTTTGTCAGATAATCTGAGAACTGTTGCAGTGTTGTCTGAAATCCAATTACCAAGTCCTTTATTACTACAGGCAAAAGTGTGGAGCTTTTCTGTATCTGAAGGTGTCATAGGGCCAGAGCTCTGTACAAAGAGGCCTAGGAAGTGTGTCTGGTTTGTGATGCTGATGAAAACAGACAGTCTGACAAAGATACCATGCCTCTAAAACCCACATTTTTACTCAACTCACTTAAAAGCAGATGTCAAACATGCCATGGGAGGGAGGGAGAGATTTTTTTTTTCTTTTCCTTCTTAGGTTTCAAACCTGGAACAAATGGATGTGGTGCCTATTTAACATGTCAAAGCATACCTGGCCAACTGGCTCTCCCAGCATGCCTTCCTCTTGTAAGGCCCTCCTGACTAGTATACTCTGACCCCAACCCTGAACTTCTAGCCCAGGAGGCTGAGCTGCCCTTCTCAATATTATCTAAGCATGTTGGTTACCTGCACCTTTCATCTACTCTTTGGGCCTCCTGGCTGCTGCTCCAGGTTCCCTGCTTTCTCCTCTCCCCGTTCCATCCTCCCTCGTCTCCTCAGTGGCTCAGGATCATGTCCACTCTGAACTTTCCCAGATGTTTCTGCCACTGGCTTTGCTCTCCCACAGCTCTACAATAAACCTCCTCCACCATCTCTAGGAGCAGTCTCCTCCTTTCCTTTTGATTTCTTTTTGAAATCACTTCTTTCTCACCAACACTTTGCATTACACAGTAAATAAAAATTATGCAAATATGATCCAGCAAGTAAAGAAGACATTTTAAAGATGAAATCTCAAGCCTGCTGTGTTTTGATTGTATGTGTTTAAATCTCTAGGGCTTGATGTCTCCTTTTGTAGTGATTAGTTATAATTACAATACTGCCTCAAAGATTTGCTAAGTGGCAATGAAGGAAAAGAATGAAGTGCCTGACGTAATGTCAATCAAACTTGAGTGTGAAGATGAATTCTGAGCTGAGGACAATGCTCAGGATGACCAAGGCTAGCACCCTCAGTGAAGCCCTTCCTTGTAATGCCTCTTTCTTCCATCTGTAGTCTACTCCAGCAGGTAAAGAAATCAGCAGATAATATACAGATTTCTGGTTCCCTATTCTGAATTCTGATTGAAAGTGTGCTCAGCAGAAGCCCTGGTACTTTACCTTTTTCACTGTCAGTGAGTACAGTGGGAATGTCTAACCAGTTGCTGATGTAATTGAAGGCTCAATCCATAGGAGGCATCTCATATCTGATACCATAAACCTGGTCAAAATCCTATAGATGGGGAGTTCATATACCTAAAGAGGGAAACTGCTATTGTTATTTTGCAAAGTGGGCCATGCACCAAATTGCCTTCTAAATTCTAGTATCTGTACCCATTAGTAAGTGCAGCTCTCACCTCTCACAAGAGAAGCTTCTCCTTGTACTGCATGATGGTTAACTCAGAGACTTACACCTAGACGAGCGCAGGACATAAGTGACAAGCCAACATCTATAACACCACCATCCCCCAAAGGCTCTGAGAACACCGTGGAAGAAGGAGCAGAACAATAATGAGAGCCAGAGGTTACAAAGTGCTTAGTAAAGAGTGTCTTCTGAATATGACAGGACCACAACACTCATAAACTTGGGAGCATCTGAAGCTGCCAGCATAAGACCTGCATGAGATGAAACCTCCCTAAAGAATGGATGGATGAGGGGCTCATAGGCTCTTATTCTTAGTTGAGAGCTATTAACGGTCAATGGCTGCTGGGGGGGGGGCAAATCTGTTTCTTCAGAGGGTCGCATCTTATAAGTTCTACACACAAATACATGTGTGTAGGTTGGACGCCCCCCCCCCCCCAAATGTAAGGGCAGTTCCAATTGGACTCTGAAAGGAAGAGGTTATGTGGTTGGTAAGGATGTAAGGGAAGAGTCTGAGAAAAGATGGAGAAGGAAGACAATGTGGATATGATCAAGATACATTTTATACAAGTATGTAATTGTCAAAGTGTAAACAGAGTCTGACAGGTTATATGTTCACAATGTTACTTAACTTTTTTAAAAAATCATATTGCACATGGTAAGTTTGTCTGCTTATTACAAGATAACAAAATAAAGAGATAGATGGAGTTATTTTCCTTCTATCTATCAGGTCAATACTCCTGATGCATGTACTACCAGGGGGGGTCGTGACAGTGACTGCTTCAGTTTCCAGCCTGTAAGCTTGGAAATGTAAGTCATTGCTTTATGATTACTTGTTATAGAGAACAAATTCTCTCTCTCTCTCTCTCTCTCTCTCTCTCTCTCTCTCTCTCCTATATGATAAACACACAGAGAGACAAAGAGAGACAGAATAAGGGAGAGACGCCTTATGATATACAAACAATGAGCAGCATTATGCAATATCACGTCTACTGTCTGCTCATGCCTAAGCCACACCCTATCTACTTTAGAAGCAATTTTAGAAAAAGAAGTGATAGCCGGGAAGCAGAACGCTGGCACCACCAGTATTAACTAGTACTCCAGCCCTCTATCTTTTCTGGTGAGGTTTCCTTTCCCCTGCTTGTGACAATGGCTATTAAACCTTCGTTCTGTACAACTAGACTATTAAGCAGTCAATAGAGTACATATTGATTGTTTCCTGGAGTTCCCCTTCATTTGTTTATTGGAATATGTTTAACTAAAGGAAAGGTTTCCTTCTGCCTGGAAATGCTGAAACCCCACTTCAGACATAGCATGTCTGAGTAGGTGAACAGTAATTGTAGGAAACTGAGGAAGAATTGATTGTAAGACAAGGGCAGTCCTAAGTAATCCTTATTGACAAATGCAGGTCAATTACTGCTCATTGAAGACCAACTCACACAGTTGCTACTTTCAACCTGGGCTGGAAATGGAGCAACTCAGAACAATGAGAAGTGAACAACTCCGAAAGACAACTGTAAAGGGCAAAAGCTTGAGGAAGCTGTGGGACAGTCAAATTCCAACTTTCATTCCAACTTTCAACTGTTCTCTAGAAGTACCTGTTCTCAAAACCGTGTGTGTTTCTTGATAATACATAAATAAAAATAAAGGCAGGGAAGAGCAAGTGTCAGAAGGGCACAAGTAAATGCTTCACTGATCGACTCTACAATATGGTGTGGTGGTTGATCATGTTCATTTCCAAACTGCTGAGAGATCACATTTTAAGGGTTTTCCTTGCAAAATAATGACAGCTCTGTTAGGTAACACCTATGTTAATGAGTTTAATTTAATCATTGCACAATGCATGCATATATCAAAATGTCACATTGTACCCATAAATATATGCACTCACTACTTGTCAATTAAGAATAAAACTAAGACAAATGACTAGAGAAGATCTACCAGGAAAGAAACAGCCCCTGCCTCTGAGGCCCAACATCTTCTCTGCTAAGCACATTACTCCTAGGCATGCCAACTGTACTGCAGGCACTGAGAATGCATAGAAGTTGGAAAAGTCCCAACAGAACCAACTCTGTTCCCATCACAGCTTCATTGTGTCTGTGCAGCAAGGTTTCAAAGCCAACCTGTCAAGGCTCATCACCACCATGCGGTGTTCTCTGACAAGACACTAAAAACGTTCTGAACTTAATCACAGACACCCTGCCTTCGGGAATTCTCCCCTAAAAGTAAAAAAAAAAAAAAAATGACAGAGTCTTGTAGTATTAAAGATAAAACAGAATTACCATTGCTGTTTTAGGAAAGGAAATAGTAGTAAGCGGTACATGCCATATTCAAGGGAATCCATAATCCGTGTGTGCTTGGGGCACTGTAACCAGCAAGACAGATATAAAGGAAGAGTAATGCTTCACTAATTCCCTTCTATCTTTGGTTGCAAGGTTTTAGTAATTATGTTGTAGAACAATAAAATTCTGTGCCTGGCAGGAAACAAACAAACAAAAAGAATGGAAAATTAGCAAGATGAAATCCGTGCCATCCCAGCTTCAGCTTTACCTGCTCTCTCCTCTCAATAATTGTATAAACTACACAGACAGTATAACCTCCATCCCAAAGCTGATCTTTCAATTTCAGGCTCTGTCGAGTGTGGTACACTGTGAGAGTGAGAACTTTTATACACCTCTTAGTAACTGGTCAATTGGGACATCCCAAACTAACTATCTGTAGTCTAGGATGTGATAGGTGGCTAATGCACAATAAATTTTATGTATCAAATGAATAAAAGCTGAGCCCTTAGAGGGTCAAGCCCAGAAAATTAATAAGTGACTATTCAAAATTTAAGCCATAAAATATTGTTGACTGACAAGTAATGTTGATAGAATAAATAGTTACATGATGGTATAATATAAATGTTGGTTTAAAAGGAAAGAAAATTTATTATGTTCTAATAATTAATAGGTGAGAGGGCAAACATCACTTTATACTGCATAACACAATGTAATGTTTTGAAAATAAATTATAGGTTCTGGAGAGTACAAAGATCAGTTTTACAGAACATAAGATGAACTAAATGTAACACCCTACGATAAGGAATATTATAAATATAGAAATGAACACGATATTGCCAAAGTATGTGCAGCTGAAGAACATTGTGTAAAAAGGGAGATCTATTCAAGAATCCCCAAGAACAAAGCCCTTGCACTCCATTTAATAATTATAAATTCCTAAGTTGGGAAAGCTAGAAAAATTCACGTTCAGTCCATTTTTCTCATTGGTAAAATGATAAAATTTTCCATTACAAACTTTATTTACTTTTAAAATTTAAATAATTAATTCAGCAAAAAAAAATTGTCAAAGATTCCCACTGTAGCCCAAACTGTCCTGTATTTGACAAAGAAATTCATTTTAACAATACTTTTAGGACATATGCGCACAGAAGATGGAAAGCAGCAAATGAAAGAGAAAAAAACACTAATCGTAGGAAAACATAGATTAATAAACTATATGATGAGAAATTTCAGTGGGCCCATGGCTACAAGTTAGTGAAGAACCAGCTAGGTTCATTCCTGTTTATATTTAAAGCTTTGCTTCTCAAGATTGGGCTATGCCCCACCTGTAACCTTAACTACAATTGTATCTGTACTGCCTTTTCCAGGAATGCCAAGCATGTCTTTGTTTCAAAGAGTTGTTCATAACCATCTTGCAACCTTACCTTTGTTTCAAAGGTTTTTATGACAGCCTATGACTACCTTTTATTCCTGTCTTGCAACCACGTCTTTGTTTCAGGGAAACTAACTTATTGTGCTTATTGCACCTGTAACCTCACCTGTTTGACCCATCAAACCCCCCATTTGGATACCCCTTCCCCTGAGCTATAAAAGACCTGTCTTCCTCTTGTGCAATGCTGACCTCTGGAACCCCACCTTAGGGGGAGGCATCCAATGTACACAATTGAAAAAGCTTCCTTTACTTACTTACTTTAATTTGGCCATGACAATTTGGGTCAGTCGTCTTTCTCCTCCCATCCTTGGGATTATAATAGAAAATTGCTAAGACTCCATCATTACACACCTGCCCTAAATTTGTGTTTGATGCCCATATCTTTATATCTTTCAGACAGAACCTCACTGGAGGGAGTGATTACTCTCACATACACAGTTTATTGGGTGTCCAAGAAACAAGTATGTGAAGCCGACTTTGAAAAATGGTGTGATGCTTTAATGTTAGATGATTCAGGAAAAAAGACACATCCAAGTCATCTGAGAATCAAAGTGCCCAGACTAGAAAAAAACATAACATAATTTTTTTCTTGAGCCATTGTGGTTAATTTTGATGAGAATTTATCAAACTGACCTGGAATTTCACACACAAAAAAAATAATCATTTTATTTTATCCTGTATTTTTTTTATTGTCCAAAAGGTAAAGGCCTCCCTATATAAATTTAAATAGAACAGTAAGAGGCCTTGGAATACATACAATGACAACAGAAAGTCATTCAGTCTGTCTGCTCAGATAACCTCATAAGCTATGAAATGGGGTTGACAATATAGAGAGCAGAAGTGGTCTCAACACTTTCAAAACAGGAATCAGCCTTCAATAGAGCTGAACACTGTAAGCAGAGAATGACCTACTTAAGGAAATCATTTACCTTTCTAATCTTTAAGCACCTCAATAAAGTACTTTGGATGTGCATTCTCTAGACATTGCTAAATTTGATTAAATATGAAATGCTGAAAGTTCATCTGGAGTAATAGAGAAGATTAATTTTATATATAAAGGGGAACTCTATGTTATTCTCTGTGGTCTTTTATCCATGACAGAATTATGAATTCTGTAAGTATTGTTAATATATTATTGATGCAGCCTTCAGTAACATTGAACAAAGTTTGAACCCAAGAAAAAACCTGGAAATGGCTATTTAGACAGGTGGCAGACTTCTTTTTTTACTAAACAAAAATTCAAAAGTTAGGACCCATAGAACTTGAATAAGTAAACCGGATTAGAGGTTACTAACTGTTTTATGCAACTCCAAAGAAATGCCTTAAATTTGTTTTTTGCATTTATTTTAAATTAGAGATATTATACTGAGAAGCAGTTGCCGTGAAAGTAGAAGAGAACTATCCACCAACAACACAGTAATCACTTCATACGGCAGGAATTGTTGAAGATCAGGAGACAGACATCAAACCTTGCAGGCAGAACTCAGGTTAGATGGAGCTTTCCATCTGTTCCACAGATTCAGACCTAGATAATTATTTCTTGGCAATATGAGTTAATTCTGGCAAACTCTCTATAATCTCTCCAGAGTGAAAGAGAGACAGACAGACATGGGGAAGGTGAGACAGAGAGAGAAAAGCACAGAGAGATATCACCAGCCACTCACATACTTGGGACCCATAAGATTCATAGTTGTTCCTCTTTCTTGCTACGACAGAAAATGAACAGATAAAAACAGACTTTAACTATTATTGTCACCTAAAGTGACTCATTTTCTTATTCTCAGTCTGAATATTGTGAACTATGGAATAAAATGGCTTAAACAGAAAAATAATTTCCATTAAGAGGAAGACTTCAGTGATCTTACTTGACATCAATAATGGAAAACTGAACATGAGGGGCTGAAACTCTGGTACCTATAGGAGGGGAGATGTCTCAGACAAATTGCAAGTCTTTGTGTTAGAAATAATGTGGTATATTCCTTTCTTCTAGCTTATCCCCAGAAGCTGCTTATAGACCCAATGTGCACGCCTACTTGAGGAAAGTGAATTACTTTAATCATTCCTAATCAGATCATCTCTGAAAACATTATTTGTAAAATGGCACCAGGTCCGTGGTAAATCTGGTCTGGCTGACTCAAGTTGAGTTAATTCTATTATCTAGATGACCCAAATTTGATGAAAACTAAATTCTCTACAACACTGACTGGGAAGTGGTCCATCATTCTGAAAGAGCAAAGGTTTTAGAGTTATATCAACCACAGTGCAAATCCTTCAACATGAGACTAATTGCTATCCAGTTTTCCTAGTCTTCATACCTACAAAATGATAAACTAACAAGTGCAATATAGTAAAAAATTACCATAAATGTAATTTCAGCGAGATAAATTACCACAAATGTAGCTTCAGTGAGATAAATAAGATGCTAGCTCGTTTCCAGTGCCTATTTGTCTTGTATACAAAATCACAACTGTCATATTTTATTATATTATTCAGAAGTCATGATAAGAAGAAATCCAAACAGATTCTGGGGTCTTTCACTATTCAGAACTACCAAGGAAGAAAGAACAAATTCCTGTTCTCTGACATTGAATTTCAGAGAAGAGAACAATTGTGGAAAATATTTTAACTCATCCTGCTTTTGTAATAGCAATCTGGAATTAGATCACTAATTGTGTGCTCGCTGGTTAATCCTGCTAAGGGTATAACTCCAGCCACAAATCAAAGATAGAAATTGCAAGTAAACATCTGACGGTTTAGTGGAAGTAGGAAAAATAAAGGATGTTAAGTTATATTACACATTAAGTATGGAGAGGTAGGTCTCAGAAATAGTCTTTGTGATGATTAATCTTGATCATTGGTTGACTAGTTTGAGAGTCACCAAAGAGATTATTAAATCATACGACTGTCTATGTCATTGAGGGTGTGACAAGAGATACATAGCATGTAGAACAACAACTAAAGGGGAAAGACCTTCCATGAACATAGGCAGCACCAGTTAGTAGACCAGAAGACGAGATGGAAGAACAGGAATAGAGGAAGAAGAAAGCCAAGGAGTAAGCTTCACTCTTCTTTGTTGTGTCTGCTGCTGTTGCTACTACCTCAGGATAAGAGCAAAGCATCTTCAGGCTCTTGATTGGGACCCATGTTGGTTCTCCTGGGGTCTTCCAGATCTCTAGCTTCAGGCTGGCCCTGTGTCCCTGATCCCTCTTGTTCTGATTTTTCAGCTTCCTGGACTAAGTAGCTGCTTAGTACTTTCTGGTACTGCAGCATACAGGCAGCCATTGCTGTATGGCCCCATGGCAGCCATGACTGCCAATCTAATAGATCCCATCTAGAAAATCCTGACTATCTTTTAATGGACCCCCAAGACCCAGGCATGGCCTTTCTGGTAGAATAAAACTCAGCAAGAATTTGAAACATGAATTTGTCATTAACCATGCTCAAGTTAAATCTATATATTTACAGGGATCTATTAGAACACTGAAGGTTCAGAGGGAAAAAATTAGGTTAATGTATTTTTTATTTTCTCTGGTGCTAGTTTTCAAAAGATAGACAATGAAAAACTGAACCCTATATCTAATTACCATTCTAGGGCTGTAACAATCCTTTTTTTTTTCTATTGTTGAGGCAAAGTCTCTCTCTGATAATACCACTTGAAAAAAAAAAAAAAAAAAAAAAAAGAAAGGATTATTTTGACTCACAAGTTTAAGGTACATATATCCTGGCAGGGAAATCACAGTGGCAGAACGTTGAGCCAGCTGATCAATCACACCGCATCTGTGTCAGGCAAAAAAGTGTGGTGGTTTGAACGAGAATACCTCCCGTAGGGTCAGATATATGCATAGTTAGTTCCTGGCTCGAGGATGCTGTTAGGAGGGTTAAAAGGCGTCTCTGAAGAACGCACATCATTGAAGGGAGGCATTGAGAACTTGAAACCTCATGCCACTCCTAGTTTGCTCTCTTTGCTTTGAACTTTGTGTTGAGGCTACGAATTCCCGTTTCCTTTATTTGCTGCCATGCCTGCTGCTTGCTGTTGTGCCATGATGGACTTTTACCTCTCTGGAACTGTAAGCCCACATAAACTCTTCCTTTTAGATGTTGCTTCTGGTCATGGTGTTTTATCACAGCAGCAGAAAAGTCACTGAGACACAGAGAGTTGTGAATGCTTGTGTTCCAGCTTCCTTTTTCCTTTAATCAATCTTATACTCTGACCCAAAGAATAGTACTAACCGCTGGCAGGGCATACCTTCCCACCTCCATCAACCAGGTCTAGGATCTTTTTCACAGACATTTGTCTTGTAAGGGATAGGTGATACAGTAATTTCAAAATCAATATTAAATACCACAAACTTCTTTTGGACTTTTCTTCCCAGCATTGAAAATAATCATTGTTTTAAAAGGATGATAAGAGAGGCATTGGGGAGACGAAGCATTTATCATGCAAGCATGAGGACATGAAATTGTACCCTTAATACCCACATAAACAGGGACGGTAGCATGTCTATATTGTCAGTTGCCAGTACAGAGAGATAGTGGGAGAACACAGACTGGACTCTAGAATTCCCTGATCAGCCATTTTAGCTAAACTGTATGCTTGGTGAGAAGCCCTGTCTCAGAAAAGAAGACAACCAATGTTAAACTGTTGCCTCTCTGCATGTACAGATATGCACAAACACACACACACACACACACACACACTGGTTGGCCAATCAACTTTAGAAAAAGGCTACAATGACTTATCTGATTCTCCTTACTACCCTCATATCTTCTGGGAAATAGTGACTTTTCAAATGAATTTAAGATGAGATCCCATTTGTAAAAACCATTCATATTCTGGAAACCAATTTAGATTTACTGATCTGTTGCAAATCAGGATGACAATGTACATCAATGACTATTACCTTAGCTCTTATTATATGCAAAGGATTAAGCTCTGAGTTATACGGGACACAAAAATACTGACTTGAATCTTCTCAAAATCTAGTAAATGAGCTGATGGGGCACAATGATTATATTATGAAATTTCTCCTTCCATTTACCCAAATTCTTTTCACCTTCAGTCTTCAGCATCCTAATCTTTCAATACTGCATTTTACTCCTTTGAAAAAATCAACATGATATGTTCCAGAAAATATTATTGCCCTTCAAATTCTTAGAGCTTTTTTCTCCAATTTTATATTACATATAATTCTCATTTTGTGTTATTGTTACTTTATCGTCTATTTTTTAAAAAGATGCATTCTTGTCTGGGGAGATCGCATAGCAGGTAAAAGCTGAAATCTAACAGCCTCTCCCTGGGACACACACGGTGGAATGATAAAGGAGAAAAGTAACTCTTGCAAGTTGTCCTCTGATTTCCACAAACAACACAGCACATGTCTACCTCCCTCTCTACCAAATGGATGCACAGATAAAAGCATGCACACATGCATTCATATGCATAAACATGCAAACACACATACAGAAAAACAAAGAAATAAATTTAATAATTTATTTCAAGACATAACACTTATTCTTTAGGATATATTTTTCTCCAACATAAAGAAAGGAATACTTATGGCTTCCTGGAGGTAAGAACAAATCAACCATGGTTATTCAATTTGGAAGGCAGTGAAGAACCTTCTCAATTATTAAAAGTATCACACAAATATGCATGCACATATGCATCTACCAAGTAAGAAAAAAAGAATACACAAGTTTTAAAGACAAAAAGGTATATCATAAAATAGCATGCCAGAAATGAAGCTATGTATATTAACCCTTTGGTCTGTGTCTTTCTTATTACTATCATATCATTAAGACCTCAAAAATGCCTTACTTTGGACTACATCAAAAATTATCTTTAAGAAAGTAAACATATATATTAAAAATAACTAGACCCCTAGACTTTCACATTGTAATGTATAAAACCCACAAAACAAAAATTTAAAATATCTAGATGTTAAAAATGAGAATACAGCATATAAGAACCTATGGAATGCAGCTGAATCAGTGCTCTGAGGAATCATTACATTATATATTCTTAAAGACTAACAAAGAAACTGAATAAACATGATAAGCATCCATCTTTGGGAATTAAAAGATTAACAAATTTTAGGAAAGTAGAAGGAAGACTGTTGACATGATTAATACAAATTACTGAATAATAAAAAATATGATAGGATTAGCAAGTCAATATAAAAACAGGTTCTTTTGAGAGATAAAATAATGGAGTATGCCTTAGGTTTCCTGGACGCCTGCAGCACTCCAGAGAGGCAACTGTTTGCTGTGGGTACCACTCTCCACTGAGTTGAGCATCATACTTGTCTCTCTACCTGCCAGATGTCAATAGTTCTCCCTTGACTAATTGAAACAATGCCAATGTTTGTCAGTTCATCAGTTTTCTTGGGGAATCCAAATTGTTGGAGCTGAGAACCACTGAAGTAACTGATTCCATGTGAATGGAAGGGTAGGAGAGATGGCTTGGTGGTTAAGAGAACTTCCCCCTTTTCCAGGGGACCAGAGTTTGTTTCCTAACACTCATGTTAGGGGGCTCACAACTCCACCTGTGAAGATCCGACACCCTCCTCTAGATTCTGAAAGCACCTGCATGCACATCCTGGCCCCTGCCTCAGCACGTGCTCTGCATGTAGATAAACCAACTACACAAATAAAGTTACCAGGAAGGCTATAGTATTTAGAACACCCAAGTCCAAGTTCACTCTGGATCAAATGATTATTTTCATAATACAGAAAGAAATTCTATTCCAGCTAATGATCACTTCTCCCTTTAGAAGATTTCAAGTCCTAGGGTTATGCTGTGACTGCGGTACTCTTTCCCCTTAATTAAGAATGTTGCAGTTTAGATTTGAAATGATATTTAACAACTTTTGTGGTGAAGGCTTATCTTCAACTGTGTGCTATGTTAAGGTGGGAGAGCCTTCAGGAGCTAAGGTCTTAGAGCTGGAGAGATGGCTTAGCATTTACGAGCATGTACTGTTCTTGCAGGGGACACAAGCTGGATTCCCAGAAACCACATCAGGTTGCTAACAATTGCCAGACTCCAGCTTCACGGGATGTAATACTTTTTCTAACTTTCACAGGCATTGATCTCACGTGGAACAAACCCAAACCCATATACATATAACTGAAAGTAAAATCAAATTTCCATAAACAGATGTGTGACTTAGTGGTAAGTCTTGTTTGCTGTGGCAAATGACCATCAGCCCCTTCCTCTTCCTCTGACTTCACATGCCAGCCATGAGGTAAGTGGCTCTTTGTCCTCCATGAGAACACACAGTTCTTCACAACTCCACACCAAGCCCTAAGCAAAGGGGCCAAGTTGTTGGGAGCCGCCTGAGCGCCCACATCCGCCATTACAAGATAGCGCCTACATCTGGCCGAGGACAAGTTGTAAACAGGCTAGTGCGCATGCACCAGGTAATTTTCCACCTCAGAGTCTCAGCCTCTCTCGTGGCGGCATCTGGCCTGGTGTGCGGGAGCCAATGGGGAAGCTCCATGTCCCAGGCAAGCGCTGTGACCCATATAAAGGGCGAGTATTCTATTGTTCTGGGTCTCCACTCGTGGCCAGCTTATGCTCTCCCTCTCAAGATGCATTAAAGCTGTTCCTGCAGAAGGATCCTATGTGTGCCGCGTCGTTCTTGCTGGCGAGACCGTAGCGCGGGACACCAAGTGACCATGTGTTGAAAGCCACAAAATTACTGGGAATCAAAATAAACTTTTCCTCTTTATACATTGATATCTCAGGCATTTAAGTACAAACACTGCCTTGGAGAGACTTGGAAATATTTAATCAGACATTAACTGTTCACTACTCTCCATTTATCGAGTGTTTACTGGGACTCAGTCCCATGCCAGATGGCATGTAAAGAGCATAGAAAGCTGTACTATTGTGGCTCTGCTCTCAAGAGCTCCCACAAACCTCATACATGTTAAGGAGGATTTGGTGGAATGTAATGTGAGTCCTTCTGTGTAGACCAATACCCATAAGAAACGGTGAGAGAAATGAAGGCTGAAGCATCAAGAAACGTAAGAGACTCAGAGACAAAAGAGCTGATTCACACATGGGGGCTCCTGGAAGTAAGGGTGGCACAGAGTTCTTGCTTTGTGGCATTGTATACCAAAGTAGATTAAAAGTTGTGATTATTGAACTAATTAAAGTTTGACTTCTCCATTTGAGATGCACATTGTATATCCACTCAGCTCATTGATTTCCAATATGCTTGCTGGTAAAAGTGTTGTGTTTCTGTCAATTGTGTTAAAGGCCAAATTTTAAGTCCTTGGAGAAGATTCACATCTAAGGGGATATTTCTACTTATCTCATCTCAGTATGAAATTCCATGTAAACGACAACTTTAATACATAGATACACATTCAAAGTAGACTTGGAAATGATAGATTTTGTTTTAAAATAGTCCCTCAAAAGCCTATTTCTCCAATCAAAAGAAACCTGTTCATGAGTTAAAAATATGAATTTCAAATTTTATACTTTCAGAATAAAGATAAAATATTAGCAGTATGAATTTTTAAAAGCATTTAAAAGACAGTAACAAAAAGAACTTTGGCTCTTTTGGTGACATAGATGGTCACTCAAAATAGGAAGAATGAAAGAGTATCATCACAAAATGCAATGTAATTCAAAATGACTAAAACATACAAATGAAACAAATCCCTTCCCACAATAGACCTTATAGTTGAGCAAAATTATGGTAAAGAAAAATTATGTTGCATTCTGATATTTTATATTTATGTTGCCTTTAATATTTTCTAGATGGAGACATCTTTCCAATGACTCAAGTTTTAAGGACTTGTTTTAATCTCTGACAGGGACTTTTCTTCTTGGGGATGAGCTCCACTGTCCAATATAAAATTTAAAGTAATATGAAAAGCTACAGCTATAACTAATCATGTTGAGAATGGGAACTTGGTGGCCGGAGAACCTGCTGAGATGAGGTTAGTGCATCCTTCACACAAATCCAAACCTGCAACTGGTTTGCAGGCTCATCCCCACCACTGAAGAAGACTCACTAGTTCAGTATTCAGAAACCACCTCCTCAGGGAGCAGTTGATTCTACACTTTTCATTACTGCATATTCTTTTATCCTACCAGTCTATAAGAGCATTTGTTTGGTGTCTATTAGCTTAAAGGTCTTTTATTTTGTACTTATTCATGTACACAATTAGACACAAAGGACCCCTCTCATCTCTGAATTATCTACTCACTGTGATTTAAAGTACAGCTAACTTTCACTCTATCTTAGCAGCCTATGGATTGAATTTCAGAGGAATAATCTTGATGATAGCATACACTCAGCTGATCACTTGCCAAAGCCTGTACCTAGAAATTACTGGCAGAGTTTGACAGCTCAAGGTCAAGAATGTAATTGCCTTCTTACACAGTTACTGATTCTCGCATAGTTAATGAGGAATGTAGCAAAAACTGAGAGTCTAAAGTTTGAAAAGGATTTTAATTCTGTGGACTCAAAGAGAGAATTTTGGGGAAAATAGAGAAATAGAGGGACATGTTAGGATTCTAAATAAAAACCTGTTATTGAAATATGTAAAAAAAAAAAAAAAAAAAAAAAAACTAGTTCCTTATAACAGATAATTGGACATGAACTTAAACAAAATGGTGAGTCTAAACAGTGCTTCATAAACTGAGCTGTCTCCGGGCAGTGGTGGCGCATGCCTTTAATCCCAGCACTTGGGAGGCAGAGGCAGGCGGATTTCTGAGTTCGAGGCTAGCCTAGTCTACAAAGTGAGTTCCAGGACAGCTAGGGCTACACAGAGAAACCCTGTCTGGAAACCCCCCTCCAAAAAAAATAAATAAATAAGTAAAAATATAAACTGAGCTATCTGATCCTTCAAGTCTCATTAATCATCTGTGATCCATTATGAGAATTTTAAAGAGAAAGCATAATTCATAAACATGATCTTTTCTGTCACACATTACTATCTAGTAACAGTAGCTGCAATTAAGGTCATTCACTTTCTCTAAGACAAATTTCATCTATCCATTAGACAGTATAGGCAGGTTCAAAGGTGGTTGGCCCCAAAAGTTACGAGTGGAAAATTAGTACAATAGTCATCAATTTAGATGTGTTGGAAGTATACACTACACCTGAAAGTTTCTCATGAATAGCAATCCTGACAGCCTTTGAAATTGCTCCACATTCCTAGATTTGGCCCAGGATGGAACTTTCTCAAGCCCTCTGTCTTCTGCCACTGTTTCCACCTACTGAACATGATTGTGTTGTCTAAGCATAGGAAGTATCACTACTCACTATTCACGCTGTGTAAGTACCACTGAATAACTTAACACCTCTTCCAGATGTGGCATTTTGTTACTCTGTGGTTTAGATACTAAAACCTTTTGTATGCTTTCCAAAGAAACTTACTATGTTTTATAGGTTTCAGCACTAAAATAAATTTGCGACCTTAAGAAATTATTGACAATATTTATTTTTCTACTAACTTCTATCTCTTTGGAAAGCTATATTAATATTTATACTCAATTTTTTGCACTGAAAGTTGCTCTTGAATAGCAATCCTGACAGCCTTTGAAAAAGAATCAACAAAACTTGCCTGAATTTACTCTCTATTTTCAGTCATGAACTTTATGCTTTGCTTAGAGATATTTCCGTCAGAATTCCATCTTGGTTTTTTTTTTTAAATTCTGAATTAATGATAACTACATCATTTTTCTTATACTCTTTCTGCCCTCTCACCTATCCCAAACACTCCTTACCACTCTATCTCAAAATCATGGCCTCTATTTTTTTAGTTGTTATTGCTGTACAGCACACACACACACACACACACGCACAAATATATGAGTGCCTAAATACATAAATATAACATGCTCAGTACATTTTGTGTTACTTAATTTTTAAGTTTGTAAAATATTTTTTTATTAAAACTTTCCTGTAAATAATTCACAAGTAAAATAATAGCTTCTGTGAATAGTAACACCAAGTAAGGATCAAGTAATACATGCACTAATAGATCTATCCTTTTTATCAACTATTTTTTGGACTCTGGAATGTAGTTATGAAAAACTCCATCAACCGCAGCTGAAACTGAATAGTTTCAATCATTAAATAATGACTGTGACAGCACTTTTTATTATCATGTTCATATAAATGCAAGACACCATGACATTTTAATAAGAATCATAAGCTCTTCGCCAGGAAACTATTCAATATAACCTCCATAAGAAATGTCTTTCACATAGAGAACTTTTTTTGACATGAAAATCAGGCTAATAAAATACAATTATAGAAAACCAAGATGTTATCTAATACATTGTTTTAAAAGTTTAAGCACCATTATTTAGAGCATACATGAAGAATGTACTCACACAGCCCCCAGTGTAAAACAGTAAGGCTGCTCAAACAACTGCTTTTGTCAAATTTGTGGTAAATGCAGATTTTGTTGTCACTGGATACTTAAAATATGGTAGTACATTAAGAAGGCTTCTTTACCAGTCATGAAGAGAGAGGGAGAGGAGGTATGTATGGTTCACTGTCTTTAGAGATATGGGATTGAAGTACAGAAGAGTAGATTCTCTTCTCAACACAGAATCAGCAGGGCCTTACACAATGCAAGTTCAGCTCTCTCACATTAGAGAAATTTACCTCCTTATTTCTGTTTATTCTGATAAGCTGTTAAATTTGGCATTTGGCTCTTGGAATGTCATCCTTTGCCAAAGAGACATTCACAGATTTGGGTATGTGTGGTCATTCATGTTAATGATATAAGCTAAATCCAGGACAGAAATCCAGGGCTCCTTATATTTTTAAGCACTATAAAAACATCTACACATTGTGTGATATTGGTCTCAATACTTTCCAGACTTCAAGAGAAAATTATTCTGCCATTATCAGCATAAGTGATTGTGTTAAACAATATTACATTTTTACAAAAATGAATCATATTTCAATATTCAAATTCTGTTCATAACATATATACCTAATTAAGTAGAATGATGTTCATTTCCTGGTAGCACTAACTCAGTGATAAATATAAAACATTAAGGACACTACTTTTCAAATATTTCATCAACTGTGAAGTAGGGATCAAAGCCTACAGCCTTCATTTTAGTCACATCCAAGCACAATATGAAATGGAAGCTTCTTATGCCATGGGGCATTTCATGACTTACGCAACAACTAAGTTCATTTTTAAGTCTGTTTTTAAATTTCTACGGACTGTAAAGGAAGGATACAAGTTACAATTCTGTGTAGTTAAAATTAAACATATGACATTAAATGCATGAGCCGGAATCCACGTAGAACTCTTAAGCGTCAAAATCAGGTTGGACATGGTTCAGTGCCAATGCTTGGACATTAGTGTCTGCAATGAGCAAGTGAAATTTAATCTGAGACAAAATACACCAGTGTCTATAAAAATGGGCTTTAGAGAAAGATAATTCAAAGTATTAACCTGATTATGTATGAGTCAATAATGGAAAGCTACTGAGACAAAATCTGCATGTTCTACCATTCTCTCAGGAAACCGTTTATCACACCAGGGGTCTAGGATGAAAGGCACACATCACAACACCACACGGTTTATTTTCTGTTGCTGATCTAACATTACAGCTTTTGACAACTCCTGTAACACAACACAAACTTGTCCTAAAAAGTCACACAGCTCTCTTAAAATCAGGGAAAATTCTATGATAATGCTGCTAATGAGAACTTCCTCTCATTCTACCAGAGAAGACCCTGTGATTTTCTTCCCTTCCTCCTCTCTTTTGCCTTCCTGACTCCTTCTAGGCATTATCTATAGAATATTTAATTGCTTTTGGGTCAGTCTAAGGATTCATATAATAATTGGACATATATTCACAAATACAATAGCAGTAACTGCATGTTTGTGTGGATGTGAGAGATAGACAGAGAGATAGAGACACAGAAAGAGACAGACAGACAGAGTCAGAATGGGTGGAGCCTTTTCAAAAAAAAAAAACCACAGATTTGGGGAATTTTGTGACATTTAGGTCAGCCTGATTTATTCATGTGTTATCTACACCTAGCACAATAACAGAAAGGAACTAGATAATGAATAAACTTTGTATTAATGCTTTTATGAATTGAAAGCCTATAGATTTATTGTTATATCTGATAACCAAAGTTAAGACTAATCTCTCCTTGATAAACTGTACTATAAACAATCACCTGGTTTTGATCCTTATCATAAATAACAGGTCCTAGGATTTACCCTGTCTTTCGTTTTGTAGAACTGGGGATTGAACCTTGGCTCTCATTCACTCTACCATTGAGCTCTATTTCCCTGTAGTAACTTGTTCTTAGTGAGAAAAGCAAGAAGACTTAACAAACATCCAAGGGCCTTACCACCCCTATGAACAGTAACAACACTCTTCAGAGTGGAAGCTGTAGAAGAATCCATTAGGGAGAAGATAAGTCCACCATCAAAACCAAGAAGATATTTAATGGAATTCTGAGCAGTATCACCCATGTCCAAACAAAAGAAAGCAAAGTTTTAACTTAATTCGAGGCAAGGATTTTTTTCATTGCAAGCAATGAAATATCCTGGCTTAAGAACAAAATGGCATCACTATCCCTAATTGACAGAGGAAAGGAAATGTGTATTCCCAGTTAATTTCTTCTAACTAGAATTAATGGCTCTGGCAGGTGCTCCCCACTGCCATGTGTTTCAAAAAATAAACACCATGTTCAAATAATACAATAATCACCTTCATTCAAGCAAGGGAAGCTATACACAAACTGTGATGGGATAGAAATTAAAAATTATTTGTTAACATATTATTTAATTCATGAGACACCTATCTCTGTGAAATGAAAAACCAAAGAGCCTCAAGAAAGATTGGTGCTAATAAGAAGCACTGAACAAAATGTAATTTTCATTTTGCTGCCTGTCTAAGCCTACTCTCACTATATCCTCCAGGAAATGATTTTGTCGTATTACAAAAGAAAATTAGAAAAGGAAGTAAGTCTTACTGACAGCTTAGCTCCTTAAAAGTATAAAACACTATTCTTTGACAACATATTGATTAACGATTAATGGGCTCACAGATCATTTTCTACCAACAGAATATAAAACATATTGACAAATTGGGACAGTAAGGTGCTTACCATGTAAGCATGAGGATTTGAGTCAACACTCAGAACCCACAGTAAAAAGTCATGTGTAGCAGCATGAATCTATATTTCCAGTGCTGGAGAGGCTGAGACAGGAAGATCCCTGGAGCATGTTAGCCAGGAGACTAGCTGAATTTCCCCCTAGCTCCAGGTTCAGTAAGAGACCTACTCTCAAAATTTAAGGTGGACAGCACCAGAAGAAGACAGACAATATTAGTCTCTGGCCTCAATGCATACATGTGCATGCACATATACCACACATACTTGTACACACATACCTGTACACAACACACACACACACACAGAGAGAGAGAGAGAGAGAGAGAGAGAGAGAGAATTCTGTCATCTCTATTTTTTTCACTGAAGGAGAAATGTACCCTGACTTTCAATGAAAGGCAAGAAGAGTCTGTGATCCTAGGCACTTGGGACCTGAAGCTCCCTTCTCACCTTGATGATATATAAGACACTCAGTAACTTCCTTTCAGCTACCAGATGATAGTATTTCTGTGAGCAGAGAGATCACTTTATTGTTCTTAGACTTTACCTCTAGACATGGAAATAGTTTAATTTAAGATGAGGGAATGGAAGGACATACTGGGAAATCATGAATCTTGGCAGGACCTCATGCCTTGTATTGTATCTGATTTCAGAAAGAGAGTCTTGAATGTAACCCACATAACACATGCGTTACATGAATCCTTCACAAAATGTGCAGCAAGGCGGACAGAAGAGGGGTGGAGGAAAAAAGATATAGAAAAGCCTGGAAGGAGGAAAGGGGCTGGGAATATTAGATTTAGTAAACTCAAGGAAACTTGAATCTAAGGAAAGTATTGTGTTCTTGTGATTGTCTATAAAATATGCTAAAAATTATACATTAACTCAATATTGAAATTATTTAAGAATCGAAGACAAAGGTAAAATATGGCTCATACCTGTAGTTTGACAAAGTAGACAAGTTATCATAACCAAGCCTTGTATACTGCTTCTTCTCATAGTTCAGCAAGAAAACTGACCAAGTCCCTGATACTTAAACATAACACTTTTTTCCAAAATGGACTCAGTTTATGAAAATCATTTACTTTCAGTTTAAAATAATTATAGAGAATGAATCCTGTATTATTGTTACCAGATTACTGGTCATTAATGGTATATCTATCCAAAAGCAGATATCTGAGATGTCATCTTACTCTTTCTGATGAATTACTTAATTTGGTAGATAAAAATTACATCCTACCAGGCACCTACCAGGCACTAGAGCATAGGTGATAAAAATCCAGTATGAGGCAAGGGTTACTTTTGGGGTTACCTTGTTGGCTAGTTAGGTCACATATACTTCCCAAATACTACAAGCTATTGCTAATAATATCAGTTGTTCTCTAAAACTTAACAGTAAGACCTTACTACTGATGAATCACATAATTGAATCATGAACGAAGTGTTATCTAGCTGGTACTGACCTGAAAGCTTCGTCCCTACAGTGTGTGTGTGTGTGTGTGTGTGTGTGTACTTTTACCTTGAAGGTGCTATGTACATGACTAGAGGAGAAAGCAACCATCAGTCTCAAGCATCTGTGAATACTATGAGCTGCAGAAATAACTGGCCTGGCAAGTCATGCCCACTGGTGCAATAGTAGAACAAACCACTATTAGACTGAACTTAAGGCTCGCTGTACAAATGAAATATGCACCTGGCATTATTCTTTGGGCTAAGAAGTCATGGCTAGACAGGTCATAGGCCTTCATTGAAGAACATACTACTATTACTCTGCTAAATGGGCATAGTATTAAACCAGCTTCTAACGAATGTTATACCCACAGTTTAATGTGTGTCTCAACCATCACAAGAAAAACATATTTTTGAAGTTAATGGTGATTGAAAGTAAGACCACTGGTCAAGGTACAGAGACTAAAATACTGTAAATACACAGTCCTAAATCAGGCATCATGCTTCCGCTCCCCAAAGCTCAAGAGTCATTGGAAATGAGGGGGTAGAAAGAGTGTGAGAACTGGAGAGATGGATGACTACAAGAAAACAGTATCTTCAGAACAGGATAGCACGACTGAACATAGCACATAACAGTTGTTATGACTTGCATAAAACCTGTGCACAATCAAGCCAGACCAAACCCCAGCATAGAGAGGGGAATTGGGGGGAAGTTCCACCCAGAGCCAAGGAGCCACTGGACATTGCTAGTTGTTGGGGGAAGGAGGGTCATTTTACTTTATGTGCATAGCACCAGGCAAATCTACCACACTCCAGTGGAGGGCTACAAATTCAGAATAGACATACAGCACAAATTGGATGTGCTGGATATAAGAAATCATACAGAGCACAAAACTGCCCAGGTAGGGAAGTAGAGCAGCTCTGGGAAGAATAGGAATTAGTACGACACAAGCACATATGTAAAAAATTCAAAGAACAAATAAAAGTGTTTTAAAAGATTAAATAGCTAGATGGCAGATAGACAGCCAGACAAACAGGCAGACAAATAGATTGGGTGTGGACTGGAAATGCAGTTCAGTGCTTGCATAGCATGTGTGAAGTCATGGATTCAAACCTCAGCTCTTCCCCCAAATGAACAGAAATAAAAAATGGCAAAATATTGCTGAGGTAAAAATTAGGTTAAATTTGTCTGGTAGTTTACAGCTTAACAATGCAATCAAAACAAGTTGCAAAAAGTTAAGCTGGCTTCCATAAGAAAATACTTTCATCTGATGACTTTGTTCATTGTGAACACTTACAAACTTTTCGAAACTATTTGAAAAGTTAGGTATCACTGAGTCACATTTTTGCTAAGATTCAAAATATCTATTCTGTTGAATTAGCAGTACCCTTGAGATGGATGAGAGGCTGAGGCTCTGGAAGGAAACAGTAAACAGGGTTGAGCTCTGGGAGCAAACTGATTAACATATGAATGGTAATCCCATAGTTCAGTAAAAGTGAGACCTCAGACAAAATCCCCTATCTGTTGACACCTTCCCTTTCTTCTCTGGGAAAAAAAAAAAAAAAAAAAAGAGTAAAGACCATTCCTCCCAGGGAAGTTTAAGGCAAAACCTGACAGAAATGTTTCAGTATGAGCACTCCATTATTAAATAGCAGAGAAAGAATAGTTGTTAAATTAACTGTAAAGTTAAACATTAACACTAAGAATGTGAATATTATTGATATTTGTAATGACAACATTAATTATACAAACATTGCTAATGCTAGTATTAATAATATTAATATTTATATATGTTATAAATTATTAATGGATTATTATGAATTTGTGAGTTTCCCATTCTCATCCAGAAAAGGCCAATGACCAGGCTTAAGAGTGAGATTTACACATTAAAATGGGGCTCAATCTGTAAAGGGAAACCATTTCAGAGTTACGCATTAGGAACACCTAAGCTCATTTATAGAGAGAAGAATGCTGTGCTGCTTACAATGGTCTGAATTTTCAAGGCACTATGGGAATCATGGTAATGTGCATAACAGCATAAATTTTAATAATGAATTGCAATGCTGGACATGATAAAAACTGCATCCAAGTCATATTCTGTTTTACATATCATGTATAAACACGACTTGATTCTCGGTTATTGTTTCTACTTTTTCACTTATGACCTCTGATGAGTCATAAAGGTAAACGCACCATTATTGTTTAAAAGCAACCTCTGAAAATTATATTTGCCTAGAATGAAGTTTCTCTGGCAGTTTCTTCAATACGAGAGAAATCTGTTACCTGAGCTGTAGACATAGCTTTTTCCAAGAGGATACATCTTTCCACACTCATTTTCCAAGAGGTATGTATATCATTAAGTCAGCAGAACACCTCCAATGGCTGTTAATGGCCTTCTCAAGGTAATGCAGCAAGTAATGAGTATACCAGCCTGACAGAACTCTGGTTGGCATTTCAAAACAGTGCAGTGAAACAACCTATTCAGGAAGATTTATAGAGCTTTGGGGCACCTCTGTGGGATGGAGGGAAACTGCAAGTCACGCCTGCTATGGCTTGTATTGTCGCAGTACTCTAGATGATGAATTTATAGTCATACATATCACATTTTATCAGGGAGGATTAGGGACATGGCTACTTGGCCTTTGTCATGTCCACCTACTTTCACAACAATCCTCTGCTGGCTACAAGGAAGCATACTTCCTGTGTGATGATTTATAAAACTGCCTAACTCTATGATGGCTTAAATAAAATAAGACTTGCAATATTCTAAGCTTGTCCTTCTGCATTTTTCTCTTTAAAATGGAAGTGTATGTAAAAAGAAAAAATCTTAGAACAATTTTACAGTTATTTATCCTTTTATTGATTTCTATTCTTTGGGGAATAACTGTTTCCTCCAGGCATGACACAGCTATTGGCTGAGATGAAGCACCACTACTAGAATGGCAAACAAAGACCTTGACCTGCCTGTGAGCCAGAAGCTGAACTGAGCTGAACAACAGGGTAGGTGGGCCCATGGCAACAGTAGTGAAACTGTTAACATTGCTGCCTAGAGGTTGGAAGGCCAAGAGACCCTCACCTTAGATGCCAGACCACACGCTCCCTCAGCAGAGCATGACATTAAGGAATGTCAGAAAATATAGGAAGTTCCAGATTGGCTATCAGATAAGATTCTTTCCATGATGGTGTGGGACTTTTTCAGTGATGCAACTGCCTTCAGATCACCCCTGTTCCTGTAAATAATCCTAAATAACTCACTGGTGTATTGAAGTGGAATTGATTGAAATCCTTCCTGTGACCTGTTGGTAAATCTCTGAGGTAAAAAGACATTTCTTTACATCTCTCCAGGAAGAATTATATAGCAAGCATCTCTGTTCAAAGTATGCATTGCTGAATTAAGTGTATACACATACACACACACCTAAAAGATTTATTAATGTATACTTTAGAATTTTATATTGACTTATAAATTTGTTTGTGCATGTGTGTATGTGTGCATTCACATGCATGCACACACAAGTATGTGTGTTTATTTGAGCCAAAATACATATTGTTTGGATGGGATATCTCAACTGACCTGTGGCTCCACAATTCTATTAGACTGGCTGACCAGCAAGCCCTTAGGATCCTCCTGTCCTTCCTCATTGGTACTGAAGCTATAGATAAAGCCATCTAATTGCGATTGGCTTCTCCCTGTGGAATCTGGGAGGCTCATCTTCTCCTGCCTTGTGCTTTATTGACTGAACCATCATCTCAACTCCTGATTATACTTGTCTTAAACATTCAAATATTCTTTAATTAAGACAGATAAGTATGTCATATATGTCCTTTTTTCTTAATAGTTACAAAATGACACATGCTAATTTTTATGCCATCTAGTTTAGTAAATAAAATATAACCAATACATTTTGTGCCCAAATATATTTTACCCTTTATTTTTGCTCCCTAAGAAAGTGTTTTAAAGTTTAATCTGAACTAATTAAAATAAAATAATTGGATAAAAATATGTTCATTGTGTAGTAAAGTAGGTTATAAAAATCTTGCTGGAGAATAGTTTTATTTAATTAATTTGATGTATTTATTTATGGATAGATACAAAGAAATAAAACTATAGAAGAAGAAGAAGAATTAATGAGCTAGGGAGATGGTTAAGTGTTTAACAGTGCTGACTGCTCTTCCAGAGGACCTGTGTTCAATTCCCAGCACCCATATAGCCCATCACAACTGATGCCAATCCAGTTCCAGGGGAACTAAATCCTCTTCTGGCCTCTACAGACACTAGAAATGCATAATGGTGTACAGACATACGTGCAGACAAACACTTATGTGCCTAAAACAATATTTTTTAAAAAGCCCAAGCAGTAATGAAAATTCTTAAACTGAGGCAAATTGGGAAGTGACATTTTCATTTAATTAGCTTGGATATGTATAGAGCTCAACTAGAAGTTAATTTCTGGCTTTGCCTTCTCTCTATTTCAAAGTTTAGATTCCCTACATTGTGTCTCTTAGAAAAAAAAAAACCCTCACCTGTCAGTAGCTACTTTTCATAAACTTATAAAGTTTGGCATCACCTAGTACTTAGTGTTTGCTAAACTATTAGACCCTATGCACAGATACTTGGTATCATCCTCAAAATCTTGTCTGTACTGCTATGGCAGCATGCCATTCCTGGAGTTTTCTGAATTCTGAGAGGACCATCTCATATTGTTTTGGGGTAATCTTATTGGTGTTAAATTCCTGCCACAATTTCAGTGTTAGCACTTAACAAGAGAGTTAGGATTTTACATTTATATCCCAGGATTCTAAGGTAGTATTTTAGTTTTGTATTCAACAACTATCAAAATGGAACCTGGTCATGATTTAAATGTCTTCTCCCCAAGTATCAAAGAGCCAACTGGTGCCCTGTCAGCAGTATATGTATTTCCTGTGGTCACGTGCATTCCCAAGTCTTTAAATAATTTCTCTTAAATCTTGAAGTTCATCAGGAGATTTCAGCTTTTGACATTTTAATGGAATCCTTTTTTACATACATACATTGAACATCAAAGCCAACTTGATTTCAGCTTTAATGCAAAGATGTTTAAGTACAGTTCATGTGTGAATCACCTTTTAGGTCTGGTTCTTCCAGTTGGTTGGGGAAATCAAAGGTTCTAGTCATTTGGATGCTTTACTTTTGAGGGAGAAAATACTATCTTGCTAACAGTCTCCTTTAAGACGTGTTTTCATGCCGACAGAAAACAACAGCTGTATCGAGTGCAGAAGAAAACCTAAAGAAAAAAAGTCTCATTTTTTTAAAAAAAGTACAGTATTCCATGACGTAATCAATGAAAGTATGTGTTTGTACATTTATCACTGCAAATATCTATCAATATTTCTTATATAATTGGAAGTTATATGGCTGAATATATACTAATAGGGGATTTTCTTGAAAAATAAAATAATTCTTTTGAGAATCTAATGAAATTACTTGGTCAGATTTAAGCGTCAACCAGAACAGCTTTTCTTGTGTCAATTCATTACAAGCTCAAGGGCGACTCCTCTATTTAGCTCTTTTCTCAAGGTCAGGGAACAGAGCTTGATTAATGTGGCTGCAAAACAGAATCAGACACAGAAAATATCAATCTCATATCAGGAAAGACCTTGCTAAGAAACAGAATAGGGACATCTTTACCATGAAATTGTGCCATAATGACTTAATAGTCCCATTGTCTTTTATTATTTAGGATGATGAATAAGAAACATAAAATAGAAGCTGAGACATGACTGCATGGTTATAACACAAGTTTTTAGCATACGAGATGCAGGCAACAATCATTTCCATAAATTACAAAAAAAAAAAAATTAAATTGAGTGGGCTAAACCCAATTGTGTTGTCACAACTGTTAAAACAAGGACATCCTCAGTGTTCAGATAAAATTCAATAAACCCCTGACATGCTATGTACAAATATGCATAAAAACACTTGGTTTGCACCAGAAAGAAAAATGAAGGAAATATTTTAATGTAAAGGAGGTATGCTTTATACTATATTCTTTCCCAAGGATATCTGTAAAGGGAAAGTAGTTTTAATATATTTACTAGCATATAAGTATTAAGAAACTCACTTCTATATACAATGTAATATGAATGCTTATCTTCCACAATAAATATGGAAATTACTTAACTTAAGTCATAGTTGAAATGCTTGCTGTGGCATCAGACATAGCAAAAATAAATAAACGGAAGAACAAACAGAAATAGTTCAGAGTTTCCTGGCCGATGACTAAAGCCTAAGGTTTCTGGTCTACTACCAGCATGCTATGCAATGATCCTGCCTAGAGGAAGAGGTGTATGTTCTTCTCATGCATGTCCCTAATACCTGAAGGTCTTCATTGTTGATATTCTCCTATTGAAGAAAACAGATTTGGCCTGAGTTTGCTACACAGGTTGTAACACTTTCCAAGTTCATCTAGAGCAGTATTTTACAACTTGTGTATCAAGACCAATTTGGGTCATGTGAAAGGAAAGGACCCTTTCACAGGGGTCTCCTAGGACCATCTTGAATATCAGATATTCACATTGTGATTCATAATAGCAGAAAATTGCAGTTATAAAATACCAATAAAAATATTTTTATGATTGGGAGTCACCACAATGTAAGGAACTGTATTAACTGATTAACTTAAGGAAGTTGAATTTTGTCAGGATTCAACCTCTGAAGAGAAAATAGCAAAGACAAAGAGCTAGTTAACTGCTTTAACACTACATGAGAGGGTACAAATCTTGCTATAGTCAAAGTCTCAAAGTTGAAAAAGCTGGAATGTGTGCAGGCTCCTCTGACAACCTGCAGGTCAAGAGGATGCAGGAAGTTGAGTGCACACATTTGAAGGCTAAGCCTCAGGGTAGCCTGTGTGTGGTAGAGTAACTACAGTCAGCTGCACACCACTGAGTATGCACGGGAGGGGGCATGGGAGAGTTACAAAGAAATATCCTGCAATAGAGACAATGGTTACAGTACTACATGTGAGAGAATTCAACAAGGGACCTTTCATTTTTCCATGAAAACACTCTAACAAGGATAAGAAAGCTATTATGTTAACCTGATCTACCTAAAGGTTTTGGTTTCAAGACTTCAGCCAAGGTCCAGAGTTCATTAGCCTACCTAGGTAAACATTACCTTACTGACCTTGCATCTTTCTTCCTTCTGTCACCTGGTGGTGAGGCCAACACTGCACCTTAATAGAGAGTAACAGGATAGGACAGTCTTTTTTTTTTTTTTTTTTTTCTTGTTGCTTATTCACTGAGTCATGCTGGCCCATCTATAGCACAGACTGGCCTGAACTTACTATGTAACCCATGCAAATCCCAAATGCATAGCAAGTCTCCTGCCCCATCCTGCATGAATGCTGGAATTACAGGTATAAGGCACCCTGTTAAGTAAGATACTCCAAATGAGACAATCCAGGTCTGTGCTGAATTCTGCTGCAGGTTTCTACACTGATATAAAACGTGAGGTGTGTGTGTGTGTGTGTGTGTGTGTGTGTGTGTGTGTGTGTACAGATATGGATACACAGGGAGGAGAGCACATTGAAGAACAAGTCCCCTGACACAATGTGAAGGCCAGCAAGAACAGTCTGTTGTTCACCCTATAGTGCATGTTTTGCTTTAGAGATTGCAGACAATTTATGAAATAAACTCTATCTACTCATAGAAATTTTGTTCATTATAAAATTTTACAAAGCACAAAGCCATTTCATTTCTCAGTCAACCTGACTGAGACAGCAATAACCTCTTTGTCCTTAAGAGGGGAAAAGGGTTTGAAGAAACAACCATCAACAACGGTCTAAGGAGACTTTCTTTGCCTTGGCCTCTTTTACTGTGAAAGCACCTACACGATTTTACTAGGATAGGGAGTAGCTGCCAAAAACAACAGGGGTACCTCATTGGTGGTTAAAGAACTAGAACATGTGTTCAGAAAATGGCACACTGGAAGGAAAGGAGAAAGGTTCCCAAAGGGGTCCCTAAATAGTATTGTTAAAATCCACACATTTGCTCAACATAAAAACCCAGCAATTAGCTAACAAACCTTGGTGACAGACTGCTATTAATTTTGTGCTGACTCCATACACGTAAATTAAAGCATTACAAGTTCCCCCACGTGCTACCTCTGACATTTGCTTTAAGCAAGTGAGTTGGCAACAGGGAGGCATAAACTTTGCTCTTAATTCTCTTGGCCCCTGAGCTGCTGATCACTTTGTTAATTCCTGGAAATTTAAAAAGACCCTTTGAAGGTAAGTATATAATACAACGTCTTCAGTTGCAATGTCAAGAACTAAAATTTACAGTGTTGTAAGGCGTCTTCAAAGAACTTAGATCTGGCTACAGACACTTAAACAAATAACATGTAATTGCACTACTATTATGCAATAAATAAAATGCAAAATAATATATTTTCATGAGGTAATAAAAATCTCTTGTTGTAATTTAATGGATCTTCGGGAGTACTCAAAACTTAAAACAGAGAAAACTACTTAACTTACTACAAGCAATAGGAACTGAGAAGAAACCAAATTTTTTGTTTTGTTTTGTTTTGTTTTGTTTTGTTTTTTCGAGACAGGGTTTTTCTGTATAGCCCTGGCTGTCCTGGAACTCACTCTGTAGACCAGGATGGCCTCGAACTCAGAAATCTGCCTGTCTCTGACTCCCAAGTGCTGGGATTAAAGGCATGCACCACCACCGCCCGGCTGAAACCAATTTTTTTATGTTTAGAGAAATTTCCCATCTGTGATGAAAAGAAATTTAAAAATTATTCGCAAAACTCCAATGACTTAAAGTAATTTGCAGATTAAAAGTTTTCATTGAGAAGGCTATGTGATATAGTCATATGCCATAGAAACACAGCTTAAAGCATAGTGTTAGAAACAAGAGCCTGGCTAAGTAGAGAAAACATTTCCTGGACAAGAGGGAAACCAGACTTCAGATGCCCAGATCCAATACAAAGACTAGGAAGGCTTAGGAAGCAAGCCAGGGATCTCCAGGGTAGCTGTCTAACCAAACTAGATGAATGTGGGTTAACCCTATGTCCAGCAAGAGACCTTGTGCCAGTAAATACAATAGAGAGCAACTAAGGAAGACACCAAGTGCCAATATCTGGGTTCCACAGGAACCCACACCTATTCATCTGCACTACTACGAATGTACACACACAAACATACACATGCACATACACCACACATACATGTTCAAAATGAAACAAAGTCAACTTATTTTAAAGTCAGTTTTGGAGGCTTGGCTCTCTGATTTTCAAGACAGCCAGGATGATATTGCCCCCCTGGAGTGGTGAGACCTGCTCCTTAAGGTCTGTATGTTGTGCTGAAAACACCCTCTGCTTCTGCTCCTCCATTTTTCTTATAATGAAATTATCCTCATGTAACATAATCATTAGCTGTCTTCAGTATTACTATTAAGTTCTTCACATTGCCTGTCTCAAAACTCACACCCTGAAACAGTGGGTGGCAAATACATATCACCCATCACTCAGACGGCCAATAGTTTTCACTTTTCATTGCACTTGGGTCCTATCCTATTTTTTTTTAATATATACATACATAATTAAAATAGGTGAAAATTCTAAAGGCCATTCCCATGTACATATTTATTCAACAGAGTGAGGTAATTTAGACTTTAAGAACTTCCAAATCTCAAAGCAAAGACTCAGAAAAATGACATAAGGTTGCAAATTTACACATAAAACAAAATATTTCCTTCTAAATTAGCACTTTACTTTGAGCTGTCTTCACCACACCCAGCTCAAAGTCTTATCTTAATTCAGTTGATTTCATAATATTATTTTTTAGTGGACATGCGTATATAAAATGAAGCAGTATCCAGTACTATACTCTTCAGTGTTTGAGTTCAGGGCCACTGCTCCCAAAACTAGAGTCCTTAGTGATAAGTGGGGACATTCATGTAGACTGGAAATCACATGAAGGACTCAAATGTTGTATGATACAACAGTTTGGGCAAACAATACAGTTTCTTCTTCCTCTTTAATTATTTTCCATGATAAAGACAAAGAAAGCACTTCTTATATACCATTAGGAGCCAGTAAACTACACATACTCTACAAATCTAGGTTAATTACCTCATTTTGTAGGGCAAGTATCAATATGAGATTATAATATTTTTCATATTTCATAAAATAAAAAAATTATATCAACTTCAAGTTTGTATATTCTTCACAGCCATGGCTACTCACTCACTTGAGCAACATGGTTTGTCTGTGAACTACCATGGTAGATGTAATTGTAACAGAGATTGTAGAATGTACAGTGGCTAGAATATTTACTATCTGTTCCTTTAACAAAACTAGAAATGATTCCTGAAAATGCAGTGTTCCCTAAGGTCCATTTAGAAGGATTTGCCATCTGCTCTAAACTTCACAAAGACTCCAGTGACTTTGCTTCTTTCTCTCCCTTTGGTTCTGAAATGCACTGAACTTCGTATTTCTTCCTCCGCATTGTGGGACAAGACTAGAACATGAATCACTAAAAAAATGATTCATTAGCTCAGTATTTCACATAGAAATATTTCAATAAATTAATGTTTCTTTGGGGTGGAAGTCCAAGAACCCTTTCCCCTTTCTGCCTATTAAAGTTCTATCTATCCTTGCAAGCTGTAGAGAGTCTCACTCTCATAACCATCCTACTGCCTACATCTCTTGAGGTCTGGGATTACAGGCATTCACCACCATTCCTGGTGATATGGTAAACCTTAAGAACTATAGACTATTTCTTTAGTTCTCTATATCTAAATTTATATAATAGTTTTTATACTGTTTAATATTTAAATTACTCCTACCTTAAATATTACTGATAATCCAACAAAGAATATCATCACTACACAGCTATTTCCCAAGCATGTGAGAATGTTAGGGTAAATTCCCTTACATTAGAAAATGGAGTCAGAAAGTTTAAATACTGTTACCGAGCCTGTGTTAAGAAAAGAAATGTTACCAGACCTTTGTTTTGAGGACAAATGACATTACTTTGGTTAGGAACAATGCATCCTATTGATAATCTTGAAATCTTACAAAAAAAGAGTAATTTTTATAGGGTTACAAGTTCAATTTTGTGCCCCATACTTTCCCACATCGAAAGGCTCAAGGTCAATGGAGTGAAGACCAGGTGACTTATTCAGTAGACGCCTTTCACAGTACAAAATTCAAAGCCCTTTTTGCCCAATGACGACAGTGCTCTTTTTCAGAGGAATAAAGCTTTTCCTAGTGGTTTTGGAACAATTTCCCAAAAGCTCACTGAAAAGTGAAAGTATTTTTCTTCTCTCCAAGGAGCCTCAGGCTACATGTAACATAGACTTAATTTCCTACACCTTAGTTGGCAACAGTTAAATCATTTTCCAAGCAAGAAACTAGACTTCCTTCAAATTCTCTTCACATAGCACCCTAGCATCACAGCCACATCTCATAGGACATCTCTCCACCCTTCAATCATTCACCAAAATTAACTGAAGGGACAAAAGAAAATAAAAATCCCATCTAAATTCCTAAAACCACAGCATAATCCATGAAGGAAAAATAAAGACCTGAGTGTCTTACAGGAATATACAGAGCCAAACTGAAAAGGCTTACAGGAATTAATGCATCTCCCACTTGTATATTAGTCTTACTTTCAGCAAAGATAAAGGAAATGAAAAACATATTTCCATATTTATATAACCTACAAATCCTTCTAGATTGTGGAAAGGAACTATGTACTAAGCTGATATTTAACTGAGAAAATGTAAGAGAATATAATAATCCAATAAGAAGAATAACAGGGGAGGGCGATACAGTTGGTGTTGATGGGACATTACAATTCCACTAATCATGTCTCAGATTCAGTTCAAGTTGAGTTGATGAATAGGTTTTCTTGCCATTCTGAGTTTCCCAGCTGGGATATTGGCAGACTATCTCATTCCACGCTGTGAGGATGGTTCTTTAGAAAACTGGACCATGAAGAATCAATTAGACAGGCAACAAATCTCTCTCCAAGTGTCATCTCAAAGTCATTAACTTTGGGCAGAAAACATGATGGATATTTTATAAGCAAGAGAGCTATGTGCTATTCTGGATTACCAAGAAAGAATGACTCTCATGTTGGAACTGGTATAGCCTTCTTTCTATTGATGCATTTAGGATAATCAGATCAATCTGATGGCTTTTTGAAGTAGACATTCACAGCCACAAACTCTCTTTAGTGAATTTGTTTCCCTTTGTATTCTATTGTATGCTTCAATCAAACTTTTCTTGAGCTTACACTGTTGAATGTTAGTGTTACTCTTTTCAACTATTGTGAATTACTGTGAACTATTGTGAATGCCGATTCCAGTTGCTGGAAACAGAGATGGCAATACAGAGAAGATGTGGCAGCAGAGTCAACCTAAACTTCCTCTGGACATCCCATCTGTTTTCTGTTTTTCTTTACAGCTATAAAACAAATACTGGAGTTCAGGTACTTACAAGAGAATCAGTTCCTTTACCTCCACAGTTTGTGGGTCTAAAAGTCCAAGATCTAAGATTGGAGGTGGGGTGCTCACCTGGCCTCTGATAGGGACTCTCTTAGCTTCAGCACAACATGGGGAATACATCATACAAGAAGAATGTGCAAGAGAATGTTCATGAAATGAGAGGAAGTAAAAGACTGGGCAGGGGTAGAGATCACTCGTTTACAACAACTGGTCCTTGTAGGAAGTAATTCACTGTTGAAAGACCCAACACATTACTTTAGACAAGCATTAAAGTCTAGTGAAGGCAGTCCTGACCCAGTCATTCATCAGCAGGTCTGATATAAAGGATCACTGAAGCAGGAACCGTGGGGCTGCCTCTATGTAAACACTGGGGGCTGTACAGCTGCAAAAGTATCTCCTGCAGGAGGACCTAATTGAGGACTGCCTGAGAGAGCAAGTATTGCTGGTACAAATAATGCCAGCCAATCAGAAACTGCTGTTTAGAATAGATCCTTTCTTGGAACCAATGGGGGTGTGGGTGGAGAGTGTTAAAGGAGCTTGCAGCAGTGCCCAGATGAGCTTGCTGCAGCATTTCTCACCTGCTCCTGGACTCTGTGCCAACTCACTCCCAACCCCCAAGAGCAGGTAGGGTTGAGCTGTTCAGAGCACAGGCAAGAGATCACCATTCAATACACAGAAGGAAGAGATTCTAGAACATTTATTCCTTTGAGAAACAAACTCTCAAAAATTACTTGACATACAAGCAAAGATCTTAGATTACCATTTACCTCTGAATTCCTTCTGAATCCTACTTTAAATGTCTATCACCATTAATTAGCCAGTTTGTTCTTGAACCTTCAGCAATAACCTCAAACTCTGCTACACTGGGAAAGTCTCATGACCCTCATCCCCAAAGTACATCAGTCTAGTCATACATCAAATTGAATACATTGGAAACATTCAAACACAATTTTGTTTTTATCAGAATTCCTCTCAATGTTCTATATGAAAGACAAAAGTGAAGCTGAGGACATTCAGTTTTCAGTGTGAGAAGAAGAATAAACATAAGGGATCAGTCTCTCCAGGTAAGATTCCTTAAAATCACTTTTTAAAAATAGTCACTGGAGTCCTAGAATCTGACCTGCTCCTAGTCATTCTCTTCTCCAGGTCTGGGATACCCTGGGTAGAGAAAAAAAAAAACAAAAGGAGAAAAAATATTTAACTTTCCTTTCAGCAATGTTAAGAATGACTAGTAAAAATGATAGAAAGTCTTGAAAAATTCAGAATGCTACCAAGGGGGGAGGGGAACACTAATGCCAATGTTCCTTAGAGACATGTGAAAATGAAATAATCACTCAGCGACAAATCCAAAATTGAAATTAGAACATTTCAGATCAACATGATCTCCTCCAGGAATTGTCGGTAACTATTATTGCTGTTTTGAGGCCACGGAGCCTCATAGAAGGTGCACTTCATTTCAGGCCTTTCTTTGTACTTTCACAGACAAGAGTAAGGGAAGGGTGCTGTGTTACATGTTCACCATATTTGACTGGCATTGCTATGTCACAATTTGCTCCTGGAAATTCTGATTCCAGAAGTAGGAACTTGAACCTACTCACCAGAAGCCTCCAACTAATGGAAAACAGGGCTGCATGTTGATATGTATATAATATTCCTGCCATTCTTTCAAATCATCTCTCCTTATTTCAGCAAAGTAGAGAAGAAGTTGAATATACACAAGGCAACACAATCCTTGGTTCATTTGTCAATAAGTTCTACAATTCTCGTTTGGTACCTGGAGAGGGAGGCGGGTCTTTATCGCTGGGAGAGCCCAGGAGAAGAAAACTGAATAACTGCCAGTTCTTCAGGGTAGAGTTGGAAGATCTTTTCTCAGCTAGATGCCACTTGATTTGTGATCTGCTGAATTTGGCAAGTGCCCACTATCATAAACTGCTTTAAAGGCAAAATTCTCCTAGATTTTAGGATGAAAACATCACATCTCTACATCTAAATCTCTTTTGCAGCACCTTCCCAGACAAGGACAAGGCAGTGAATATATTTTGGAAGTCAGGTGAAAGACTGGATGTAAGACAGAAGAGAGAGGAAATAAAGAGTATAGCATACAAAATCAGCCTCTCCACAGACTGAAGAGTAAGTCAAGCCAATGAAAGCACCTATTATTAGCTGTGGAAGCACCTATTATTTTTCATGCATATGTGTATGTGATGTGTGTGTATATTTGCATGAGTGAATGCACATGTGGGTGGGTGCACATGTGTGTGCATGCCTGTGTCCAACAATAATCCATAACCAGTGAGGCAGTGCCTTCTTTCTCTCCCATAGTTTTGCACATAAGTCACCAGTAAATGTTAAATCAATGAATACATGGATCTCTGACACTGAGTATGTCAAGAATCAGGAGATTTCATGCCTACTCCCTAAAACTTCTTTTTAAAAAATACTGGCAACAATAAATAAACAGTGACTCGATCTCTAACTGCAACCTTGAGAGCAAGGTAGGAAATTGGTACATCTATCTCTGCCTATTCCCTTCTTGCTCAGTGGATTGCTTCAAGGATTGGAGTCTTCAAGATGTAAAAGAAGTGATATATATATATATATATATTCCCTGAAAACAATGACAAATGCCTGTCATCAGCATCCTCATGATTGATCACCATCATCCAGATAATTATACAGGCTGAAGAAGACTATTGCAAACATTACACCCAAAATAGATGCTTCAAGGTTAACACATCCTAATTACCTTCTGTGACAACCTATACACTCTTTTAAAAGATAAGCCTGAAAAAAATAAAGGCAGGTAAAATTAATGTGAATCATTTCCTGTGTCCAGTGAGTCACTGAAATTGCGGGATAAATCTTCCCTTTACATTCTTACCTAGCAAGGCAGAGAAGGGAAAAAAACAATATCCAATATAAAAGCCTCTAGACAATAACATCATTTATTCACTGTGGATATTTGCTGAGTTTGTAATGGAGAATTCAGAGGCAAGGGTTTCTATATAAAGTGTGTGTATTAAGATATACCAAGAGTAAATAAAAGCACAGCAAAGAAAATGTCATGTTTACTAGATGCTTATACATTTTGCAATGAATTATCCATTAAGCCACTTGAAAGAAGCTATTTAGTACTAAAAAATAGCAAAGTGGAGAAAATAACTAATTCAAGGAGTATTAACTAAGGAAGTCTGACCTTGTCCTCTTGGTTAGAGAGGGAAGCAGAGACGAGAAAAGCCTGGGTTCTACTTAACAGCTGCTTCCTGGTTACCTGGCTTATCCATGGCTCAGGTCCATAAGGTTCCTCAAGGATGTGTGAGCAATGGGTCCAGTTGGAGTTAGTGGTGTCAAGTTAGGGACCTCACTCGGGCATAGAGTGCCATCCCAATAATGCTGCATAAACTATATGCCATCCCACATATACTCCATTCCCTTCATAGAACTCACCGTGGAAGCCTTCAGAATTTTTCTTTTCAATGAAGTTATCAGTACTAAGTACAGAGTTTAGACCTTTCTTTACAAAAGGGTTTAGAGCCTAATATACATTTGTTTTTCTCATTCTTATGAGAAAAATACGCCCTTAGAATTAGCAGATCTGTTAAGAAACAGGGTGATGAAGTTGAGTATTTGGGCTTTAAAGATTTTCAGTAACACTAAATGTGCCTGTAATCCTAGGACTGTGGGGATGGCGGCAGGAGAATAAAGAACTCAGAGATTGCCTCAGCTACACAGAGTTCCAGGGCAGCTTGGGCTATGCTAGACACTGTCCAATAAGCATGTCAGTAATCTATTTCCTGTGAATAGTATACTAGGCAAGACCTACCAGAAAGCTGTGGATTTGGTTTTCTAGATATATTTAAGAGAAACGTGCATTTAGTCTACCTGTGTGAACTAGAAACAGCTGGTGAGACTGATGTGAGGCAAATAAATAGAAAAAGTAGAAAGAACCAGTATTCAAGGCTGAGGGAAAGGAATCATGAGGTAAAGGGCACAAATCTGGGGTTGTCATTTAAAACAGGGAAGGGATTTTATTGCAGCCCAAGGAGTGGTGGAAAAAAAAATCATTTTTGGCTAAGCTTAGGGAAATCTTGGAGAAAGAAAAACATATAGAACTTTACTTTGAGGATGATAACACCTAAAGATCTGAACATCAAGCCAAGGAACTCACAAGTCATTTCTTGTTTTCTAGGAACTCACAACAGGTAATAGATGATGGACTTGACTTGTCTATATATCCGGGTGTAATTCAGGATTGTGACCATGCAAATAAAGGTATTTGCTTACTGCCATTCTGTTGAGCTCAGATCTCTATCTAGAATTTGATATTAACTAAAATCTTATTATTAAGACTACCTTGGGTGCTACAAGCCTACAAAGCTAGTGTTGTGCAAAGGTGCTCACCACAACACAATGAAAGTAGCTCCTAATGACATGTTTCTATAGCCAGAGATCAGTACCTCACTCAGTCCTCATCCAGAGAAGCTTCTTCTTGCAGTAGGTGATAATTCAGAGAGCCACAACTAGGCAATGTGCAGACATTGAAGCACTCAACCCCAAATGAGGTGTCTATATTAAACCCCTCCTTCTGAGAGGGAATCTAAACAAAAGATGGGGCGGATGTCTATGTGTGCCGTGTACATTGCATGGCGAATATTACTAATGCTACCAGTACCTCTGTCAATTTTGTATGTCTGTCATTTACAGCTGAGCACACTGAGATTAACAAAAGCTTTGTTAATTCACTGGCCCTGAACAGCCACACACAAAAGTTCTAAGCATTTTGCATATTTATGAACTTATCTAATTCTGCTAATAGAAGTATGAGAGGGTCATTGTGTGCTACACATTTTAACGCAGAGGACACCTAAGCCTGACAGGAATGGCATCAAGTGCCCTGTTAGGGACCATATCCTGCCTGGCTCTGGAGCCCAAGGCACCAGGAAACCAACATAAGCATCAGCCATAGCTGCACTGGCAATCAATTCCCAGGGGAGCTCTTCCATGAAGCACAGAGCAGTGACTGAAGCACAAAGAAGGAAATGGAAAATGGAGCAGAGACTACAGTGCAGTTGTCACTACTTCATCCTGTGATGCAGAGTAAGTAGTTTCCCTTCTCACGGCTTACATTCAGCTGTCTATTATGTTAGAGCACTAGACTGGATTGCCTCCAGAAACCTTGGCAGGCGTGGATTTGCCTTCCAACTCTAAAAGGATGCTTATGTGGTGGGCAGGTTATACATATTAATTTATGCAAATAATTCAGCTTAGCATCTGACTACATGGCTGATGAAGCAGTTACAAATTTACATAAGAGATACTCTTGAAAAATGTTAATCTAACATGCAATCAACAACATTTCTTGTGACATGCGAACTGGATGAAATTCCAAGACAATCTCAAAGATTTAAGACACCTTAGTGAGAAATTTAAGCACTCGTGTTGGGGTTAGACTTTGATTTACTATTATTATTTTTAGAACTGCATGGCTGTTTTGTCAGCTTATTTTGTGAATCTTGATTTTGAAATTGTAATGAGAATTTTTTTTTCAAACAAATTTTGGTAAAATGGCACAGACAACCCATTTATTTCCTTATTGTATAGTAGCATTAAATAACAAATATACTAAGAATACAAGAGTTCAAAATTTTGATCATTGCATTTCACCTCTTTGCTGGTTAAAACATAAGCAAATAATGAGTTATTTTAATTTATGTCCATATGTTTCATGATATTATCTTTGAAGAGGAAACATTGCTAAGAGTTTCAATATCCCCATGTAGCTCTCTAGGTATTTAAAATCAACAATTACAATTATTGGTTACCTGTCCCAAAGGAATCAGAGGCTGCTGATTAGAGATGTTTACTGGGCGGTTTTGGCACTACCTATGTGCTCAATTTTCCCTGAAAAACTTCAAGTTATTTACTTCTCACAGACCTAGTGCTAGAAACTGCTGTTATGTCCATTTGACAAATGAAGACACTGAAGTAAAGTAGTTTGTCTAAACTTAGTCAGTTAGTAGTCAGGGAACTCACTGACTACAGGAGAATCAGTAACCCAGACTGTTTATTAGTGTAGAATAAAATCATCAGCAAAAGAATTCTGTATGCTGAGATACTCTACATTTATGGTGAGAAGTGATGCATCAGGTGACTTACACTCAAGTTCTGTTTCACAAATAAAATGTATACCTTTAGTAGAAAAAAAAAATCACTCATTCTTATTACAATGAAGATTTGGAAGGTCCTGCCTTTAAGAGAAATCTTGGCTTTCTGTATGTTTATTGAATTCAGTGATGATGAGGCCTAGGAATTGGGTGGCATGCTTCTTTCTAGTTTCTGGTTTCTCAGTCAGTGTGAAAGGTGATTTATATCCCAGCATGGCACAAATTATAGGAGCACTGAGTGACTTTAAAACGAAGTAGCATTTTGTTCTGTGGTTCTGGGGATTCGAAGGAAGGCCTATGTTCGCTCCGCATTCATTCTTCATAAAAGACTCTATATATGTCTCTCAGCTCTTAGGGTTTTCAGACAATCATGATGGCTCTTTACCTTGGGCTGTGGCTGCACTGTCCAATAAACAAAGCTTTTCTGTGTTTTGGGCCCCCTGGTATCCATATAAGGATTGAGAGCACATCTTGAACCACACGAAACAATACTAAGACATAAATAACTTTAGCTGTACAGACCCCACTTTCAAATGAAGTCATATTTTAGCTACTTGGTTAACATGAATTTTGGGAGGGACAACTGAACCTACTTCAGGAAGGGGAGGAGATACTGCAACCTAGCAATAAACCACCATCCCTGACACACCCAGACTCCCTCTTCCAAACACACCATGCATGCTACTATGCATGCAGTAATGTGACCTCAACTGGGCACTTAGCAACAGAGGAAAGCAGATTTCAGAGACTCCCTCAGGACTGAGGTGATGGAATTAAGGGCAGTTCTCTGGGAATAATGTGCCTAAAGCACAACAAATCCACTTCTTGAGCTTTAATCCAAACTTGCCTCATACAATCTTTCTAGCATCTCTGGGATGTTAGGGCTTCAAGGTTTCAGGTTCTCTGCATCCAGGGATAACATCACAGATGCTGAATAGGAATGAGTATTTGCTAAGACAGGCTATACAGAATTGTTTCATAAATTTACAATAATGTTAAAAAGTTAGAAAGAGGAACCAGTGCTAACTCATCTAAATGGAATGCCAGACAACAAACATATGCTTCCTGCCCCCTTTTCATCCATCCTAAAAATTTTAATAAGTGTCAAGACACTATAAGAAAATGCAAATGTATGAAACATGCATTTGGCATCATATTAAGCATCTATTTATCTTTCAGCATTTATCTTTAGAGCATTAATACATATTTCTGAATAATCTTCTTATTTTCTACACTGTAAATAACCTTCGTTGTTATCAAGGATATCCTAAATGCCTAGATAAATGCCTGGCACATTCTAGAGGTTCAACACATTTTTGAATGAATGAATGAATGAATGAATAACTAAAACATAGAAGGAAGATAGGGCAGAATATCACCAGATAAATAAAAATGTTTTCTTCATTATCATAATCAACACTTACTTAAATTGATGGAGTTGTTTTTTGTTGGAGACTCTCTCATTCAATGCCATTCCTCGAAATGCCTGCTAAGAAACGCTATTTGAAAATTTTCATCAAGTATTAGTAGCTAAGTTTTCTGTGCTAAAAATTAAACAAGAAGAGGTGCATAAAGGACTATTTTCTGGTTCTGTTTTTGGTTCTGGGTCAATTCACTGCACCAAATGCACAAGTACCAGCAGTGTTTGTGCTTAGAGACTCTTCCCCACCTGGTTTCTATGTATATATACTATCTTTATTACACTTTTGGTGGTTTGAATAGTTTACTTACTAGTTGTGTTATTTTAGTATTACTATCCACAAGTCTTCTCAGGTCTACTGTAGACTCAGTAAAAGAAAGCATTTTAAAAAGAATCAAACTCCCAATGTGTCTCACAATATAACCTAAAGTTATTTTATCACTCTCGTACTAAAACAAGTCATCCTTTAGGTCAGTTGTGGGTTTACAGAGAACCTTCCCAGAAAGTGCCCAGAATTCCCAAATGATCACCTCTGCACATGCAAGTTCCCTATGTGATCTTGCATTCATGTTGCTCACTTACTGCAGCTGATGAGGCTGAAGTCCAGAGATTTAGTTTTGAAGACTGCTCAATACCATGTGTCTGCTCTTAAAGCCTCATGAATAATAGCTTCGCTGTCCACAAGCTTTACCCCCCCCCCCACTTCCTCCCTCTCCTCCCACTGTGGTAAACACTGGATTTTCCTTCCTTCCTTCCTTCCTTCCTTTTTCTTTTTTGTCCTCATCTTACCCACTTCTAACACTCAGTTTCTCAGTCTTTCCTATCTTTTCCTCTTCTAGAATGTAATATAACTACAATTATGGAATATAGAGTATTTCATACTGCCTTCTTTCACTCAGCAATGTGGATTTGTGTCTTTTCCAAGTCTTTCTGTGACTCATTTGTTTTTCTGTTAGAATCACCTCATACATACTCCTCACCATAATCCATGTATGTAATAAGTAATGGATGTAGTAAGTAATGACCATGTGATTAGATCACTGTTTGTTGAAGAGATACTCTTGTTCAATTGATTTAGTTGCCCTTACTCTTTTAATCAAAAGGTAGGTTGCTATTGGCCTGTGTCTGAGATTTGTAGTCTAGTCCACAGATATGTTTGTTTGCTCTGTCACTAAAACCACACTATTGTTAATACTTTAACTTTATAGTGGGTCTAACAGATGGGCAATGGTAGATTTCAAACTTCTGCTTCGTAGCAATGTTGGTTACTCTGAATATATTGACTAGAGCTTAGGGTGAATTATTGATATCTACAAATAATTTCCTATAGTTTTGATTATGAGTTCATTCAGCATGAAGATAAAAATTGACACAAACTGTGTAACGATAGTAATATATCATCTATCCATAAATCTAATTAATTGTTTTCTGAATTAAGATTTTTGCCATTTTTTTGTTTGGGGCTATTATAAAGATATCCACATAGTAATGCTTGAATTTTATGCATATATATATATATATATATATATATATATATATATATGATTTTGTTTTTAAATTTTAAATTCCAAGTATTCATTCTAGTATGTAGGACAGAAATTAACATTTGGGTATTAACCTTGTACTCTGTAACTCTGCTATAATTAGTTACTAGTTCCAGGAGTTTGGTTATTCTTTTAAATTTCCTACATAGTTATTTCATTTGTTTTTTTTTTTTTCTCTTTTTTTTTATTGATTATTTTATTTATTTACATTTCAAATGTTATCCCCCTTCCCAGTTTCCCCTTCAAAGAGCCTCCCTCCTCTTCCCTGACTCTATGAGGGTGCTCCCCAACCCTTCCACCTGCTCCTGCCTCAGTGCCCTAGCATTCCCCTGCCCTGGGTCATTGAGCCTCCACAGGACCAAGGGGTTCCCCTCCCCTCTGCTATATATCTTGTTGGAGCCATGGGTTACCCCATGTGTACTCTTTAGTGGTTTAGTCCCTAGGAGCTTTGGGAAGTATAGTTGTTTGATATTGTTGTTCTTCAGAGCTAAACAGAAAATTCTCAACTGAGGAATCTCAAATGGCTGAGAAGCACCTAAAGAAATGTTCAACATCCTTAGTCATCAGGGAAATGAAAATCAAAACAACCCTGAGATTCCATCTTAGCCACCAGTTAGAATAGCTAAGAACAAAAACTCAGGTGACAGTTATTTGTTAACAGTGAAAATATTATTTCTTTTTTGAGACTTTATTTATTGACGTTTTTAATGTGTATGATGGTTTGCCTCAATGTGTCTGGATACCATGTACTTGTAATGCCTGAGAAAGCCTTGAACACCTGAGATTGGAGTTACAGATGATTTTTAGCCTTCATGTGAGTTCATGGAATTGAATCCACATACTCTGGATGAACAATCATTGCCGTGTGTGTGTGTGTGTGTGTGTGTGTGTGTGTGTGTATTTTTCTTCTTACATTAGCTAGAACTTTCCTAAAGTTATTGGATAGGAACAATGGGTGGAAAAGTCATACCATTGACTCAGTCCTAAAGTAAATGGTTCAGTGCTTCTCATCTGAGTGCAATGCTAATGGAAGAACTTTCCTTATAAATTCTGTGACAGGTTGAGGAAATTCTTGAATGCCCAGAGACTTTATCCATACTATGTTTTTATTTCTTATATTTTTTCATTTATCATTATAATAATATATTTTCTTATTCAACCTTTTGATGTAGCTGATTTTATTAATCAATTTTTAAATGCTGAGACAGACTCTCATACTTTGAATAGAACCAAACTGCTCCTGCAGTATTATTAATTTTATAAGTTACTAGGCCTAATGTGATAGACAAATTTTGCTGCAGATTTGTATGTCTGTATTCAGGGCAGGCATATTCTGTTCTTGCAATGTCTGTCTAATCTTGTTATTATGGTAATGTCAGTCACATGGAATGAATGAACTGGGTCTGTTTTAGAGAAGAGATTGTAAAGAATTGCTTCAGTTTCTTCCATAAATGTTACAGTGAACACAGAAGTGGAACTATCTAGGCACTGTGTTTTCTATTTTAACATGGTCCTACTCTAATCATCTTTTTCTCCTGTGTGCGTTTGGTAGTTTCCAACCTTTTAGTACAGTCGTGGTCATAATGTTCTCTGTTACTTTTTAATACCCATAAAAATAATCATGGTGTTCTCACTGCCAGATCTGATACTAGTAATCATAATTGTTTTCACTTCTCCCTAGATAGCTGGGCTTAAGATCCATTGATTTTCCTAATCTTTCCAAAGAACAAGATCTTGGTTTTGTTGACTCTGCTTTTGACTTCAATTGATTTCTGCCCACGTTTTTAGCATTTTTTATCACTTTGAACTTACCTTACTGTTCTTTTTCTAGATTCATAAAGTAGTAACAAACATCTGTCCTTACATCCTTTTTCATTCTAATATGGGTATCTTGTGCTATAAACAGCTAAGAAGTGCTTTTTTTATATCCTAAAACTTTTTGTTTTAAATTATTACATTTTTAAAAACAAATTGTACTATGCACATGTTCTGGGATGAATACAGGTAGTAAAAGGTTTACTACTGTAAGTAATTTAACACACTCATCATCCCAGCTCGCTACTTCTTTTCCTTGTTTTTATGCCAAAGCAACTACAATTTTCTTATTCAGCAGGAATGATGCACAGTAAAATTCATTAACTATGGTCGTCATGTTGTGCATTAGTTCTGTAGATTTTACAACTTGCACAGTTATTATGTTATGGCCTCTCTGAAACCTTCCTATTTTTCTCTTACCAACTCCACTTCCATTCCTGAAAAATCAAATTGCATTCTCTGCCACTTTATATCCAATTTGTATTCAATTATACATGTGAGATTATGCTTTATCTTTCTTTTGTTAAGTTCAAAAGAAAGTTTTTCAACTTTAGTTTCTCTTGTCCTTGTTCGGTATATTGACTTATATGCAAACATGTGGCAGTTCTTCTAACTATATTCCACTAATTTCTAATTTAATTCCCTGGGGGTCTGGTTGTTTACATTCTACAACTTCTATTGCTTTAGTTCATTAGAGTGTTAATTCATGTCCCTCAGTGCATTCTGTTTTGATGACTCTTCACTGTGGTTTGAGATAAAATGTGTATCATACTGTTGTTGGATGAAACAGTGTATATGTGTCAACTAGATATAGCTGATTGATGATTATATTCACTTCAACATTATCCTTACTGCCTTTCTGCCAACTGCTTCTGTCCATTACTGATTGAAGAGTGATGATAACTAGAATAATGGATCTGTTTGTTTTTCTCTGCAGCTCTGTAAGTAGTTGTCCCCTGCATTTTGATGTGGTGGCATTAAGAACATCAACCTTAAGAACTGTTATGATTTTGCAGGGAGTTATTGACTTTATTATTGGGTACTGCTTCTCACAATGGGTATTTTTTTTCTTTATCTGAAGTCTACTTTGAAATGAAAAATTATTACCCCAGCTATCCATTGGTGGATGTTGGCACAGTGTGTCTGGCTCTACCCTTTTGCTCTAAGTCATTCTATGTGAATTCATTTCAAAGTGGAATTTCACATCTTATTTTTGTGTACTATGACCATTTCCCTATTAATTTCTATAGTTACTATACAGTGAAAGTGACTATTTCCACCATTAGAGTAAAGCAGCCACATTTGTGACTCTTTTGCCTCTCAGTTCTCTTCCACCTCCCACTCCAGTTTCTCTTGGCTTCACCTCTCTGCATTCTTTAATTTGAACTTAACATTTTATGATTAAATTTCGTAACCTCTGTTAGCAAATTATATATTTTTCTCTTTTCATAATCTTTAAAATGTAGAAAAATACTTTTATGAATAAATATCACTTAATAAACCTTGGGCTCCACAGCTAATTCCAAACACTTCCACACATAAATTGTTTAAGCACTTTGGAAATGAAAGCATCCCAATCCTCTCCTTCTGGTCTTTATCTTATATCTGTTTGTGCACAGTGGGCTCCATTTCTGGTAGCACAACTAACACATTAGTAACCATGCCTGTCAAATTCCTGTTCTATTCTTCAATAGCTGCCATATTTGGAGTCTGGTTTTTGTGCTTGGTTTTTCTCTTCACACTGTTCTTGCCATTAAGCTCATCTTGTACTTCTGAAAGCCAGATGTGGTGGTGCATTGAATATAGGTATTGTGTTGCATAAAAGGAAGTGAGGTAAGAGGTTGTACAGTGTGATGCATTGCAGGTGTTTGGCTAGAAGATAGGCTGTTTACCATCCAATATAGCTGTAGTGATCAGACCGAACGCTTCCTCTACTGTTCTTCATCTGTCACCTGCAGCCTTTACACTTTTGCAACAGCTCCTTCAAGTATGTGCTTTATAATTGTGTTCAGCTGTAATTTTCCATTTTCACACAGAAGTCAGGTTAGTATGGCGTTAGGTCTATTGGGAAGGAAATATTTCTTAGCCTTACCACTAAGGCTGAGACTTTTCGTGAGCCTGTGCTCCTGAGATACGATCTTTCCAATTGCTTTTTTTCTTTTCTCATGCTTCATCATTCTTGCATGAGACAAGAACAGTTAAATGGGCTGGAGCCACATATTTCTTTTAGCTCATCCTAGCTTATTCTCTGTAAAAGCCCAAGTTAGGCTCTGATAAAACTTGTTTAGGTTGGGCATTGGTTAGGGAGAACAATGGTCCAATTCTATCCCAAAACACTTATGGTCTCTCCTGCTACTAGGTGTAATAGACACCTTTATTAGTCTTCAGCTTTTAAACCTAGTAGGGATGATGAAGGAAAAATTCATGAAAATTTGCATACATTTGGTCTACGGGCATTGCTATCTCTCAAGTTAGATCAAATTCAGTCTTGATGAATGAGTCGATTTCTCGTCAGATGTTCTTACTGGGCACCAACTGTAGCTTCTATGATCATAAGCTGGGGTTCATAGTGATTTCCTATTTCTTGCTTTCCCTACGACCACAATTTTCTGAGGAAAAAAATGATCCTGTTTTAGCTTGATTTGTTTATTCCCTTTCTCCCTTTCCTTCTCCTCCTTCTCCTTCTCTTCCTCCTCCTTCTCCTCTTGTTCCTTCTCCTCTCCCTCCTCTTGCTCTCCCTCCTCCCTTCTTCCTCATCCTCTTTGGGAAGAAGGCAGTGATGATTTCTGAGTTCTCTCTACATGTCCAACTGGAAGCCAGAAGGCTGCTTCCCATTGATCATGCCAAACACTTGGGCTTTTCTTCTTTATATGCACTGTTGCCTCTGTCAGGAAGGTCCTTCCTTTCCTCAAACAACCACTCCAACATCTCACAGTATCTCCTTCCTCTCTGAAGCCTTTAACCAAGATTTATTCCCTCATAAACTCACAGGTTCATAGTATAAGCATACTATAAATATACTACAAAATGACTATATTACATTATTTACAGCATAACATGTAAGTACATGTTGTGAGAAATGAAAGTCATGAACATAAAAAGTAGAATATTAATCCGTTAATATAGTTGGTTATAGACCTCAGATCTGTCTTCTTCAGTCTCTGGCATTGTTTTCCAGTCACTTTCTTCTTCAGCGTGGCTACATCATAGATTCTCTGTGATCGCATTTTTCTCAATTCTTTGGTTCTGTAATTATTCTAGTAGGAATAAAGATATTCTAAAGACAAACTTATGCACTCCCTTCAGCTTTCAGACTAGCAAAACTCTGGTCCCCAAGAAATTCAAATTTGCTTAGCTATCTTAAGCTCAAAAAAGGAAAATCTGAAGCTTGATGCCAGTCATAGTAATATTTGTCTCTTAGGAAGATATTTCACATAGTTCTGGCAACACTGTAGGGAAGAGTAGAGCTGACATAATGATAGCTATCCCAGCTCCACTCTCTGCCCAAGTAGGATTTTTACTGATACAGATCTATCACCCTCTAAACCTAACTCCCTCCCATCAAGACTGAATCCATACTTTAGGTGACCACATTAAATTCATCTCTCTTTCTCTGTTTTCCATTGTCATTAGTCAATGCTCTTGAACTGGCCAGTTTAGGATGGGAGGTTAGACGAAACTCACTTGTTAGAACTGCCAGAGCCCAGGCATTCACTCCTACAACTATGGCAGCAATTTTAGGTTTTCAAGTTTATTTTTACTTTAAATATATCTAAATATTTTCCCCCTTATTCTTCTCCATGCAACCCCTCCTAATCACCTTTACAACCATTCATAGTCACGGTCTCTACTTTAAAATTATTCTATATGCTGTAGAGGTGGTGCTGATGCCAAGGTCCTGTTCCCCAATTGGTTCTTGATCTATCAGTAAAGAAGCCATGGGCCAATTGCTGGGTAGAAGGAATAGGCAGGACTTCTGGGTTCCTGCCAAAGCTGAAAGACCAAGGAGAGGAAAGAGAGAGTTGACCATGCTTCTGAGGGAGAAAAGGTGACAAGTTATGTGAGATCTCAGACAGAGTGGCAATAGGCAGCTCCAACAGGTGGATGGTTGGGGCTATTGAGCTGGGACTAAATATAACTGAACAACTAAAGTTGAGGGTAGGTGGAGAGGTATGGAGCTAAGAGGACTGATAACGGCACACTTCTCCAGGAAGGATATAAGTAGCACCCAAAAGGCAAGTTGAAATTGAACAACGGTTTGTATCTGTGTTTTTAATCCATGGATCCTATATTCTCTGGGTGAAGACTGGTAGCACGGTGGAGCTTAGGCAAGGTAGCAAACGCTACATACAACAATATCCAAATAAATATGTAGATAAAAATTGGTGAGTCTACTTAGTGATTCGTATGTGTGTATTTTCTGTGAAGGTGCCAGCAAGCAAATACACTAGTTTCATGGATGTAAATTACTATCAAATTCTCATGAAATTCTGAAGGCTGATTACTACTTCCCTGGACTAATTAAGTTTCTTGATAAAGCTCTAAAGAGATAGCTTAGTGATTAAGAATACAATAGTAGTAAAAATATTGTAAGAACAAACAAAAACTCTCTGGTTGGATTTAAGCCCCACTCTTTGAGATGAAACCCATGTATACCACAGATATGCCAAGAACTTGAAACTGGATAGGCCATTGGCCTAAGGAAAACAAAATACTATTGTTCTGCTAAAGGAAAATAGCAAATAAATTCTTCCCTTGACATTCATCTGTACTTTTAACTCAGTGTCTTACTTAGCTATTGTCAGGGAAGCTTCCTCTTGAAATAGATTGGAACTAACATAGAGGCCCACTACTGGACAGTGTGCAAAGAGTGAGAGATTTGGGGCACCCAGTTGAAAATGGGATATTTCACCTACCCCCTGTCTCAGAGCTCAGGGACTTAAGCAAAAGAAGAGGTAGAAATATTTTAAGAATCAGAGGTGATAGATAACTCCAAGAAAACATTCTCTTCCAGACACAACAGAATAGATGCATATATAAACTCAAAGAGACAGTGGCTGCCAGCACAGGACATTCACAGATTCAAACAACTCAGGTTCCCATCTCTGAGAGGAGGAAGTGTACATGAGTTCTTACCCCTAATTAAGAAGTTCTCTGCAACTGGTACCTGGCTGCGTCTTCTCCAGTGGAGTGTCACTGAGTATATTAACCAGATTTCAGGACAGACCCCATCCCCAGCAGTAGATGGCCAACACAAAACAAACACAATGGTGATTTTTATGGAATTTTTTACTTATATGGTTATGGTGGGAGATTTTCCTTGTTTGCTTTTTGCTTATATTTTCTGTTTCTGATTTTGCATTTGTATTGGGTTTGTGTGAATGTATACCTGCCAGTTGCTTGGTTTTTATTTATTTGTTTTTGTTTGTTTGTTTTTGAAGATATAAAGAAAAGGTCATGCAAATGTCATCAAAAAGGCTTAATTTAGTAGCTGATGGAAGTAGATCCAGAGATTCACAGCCAAACATTAGGCAGAGCTCAGGGAACCCTTCAGAAAGGGGGGGGGAGGATTGTAGGAGCCAGAACTGTGGAGGACACCACAGAACATGGCATATACAATCAACTAAGCAGAGCTCATGGGAGATCACAGAGACTAAAAAGCAATCACCGAGCCTGCATGTCTCTGCATTAGGTCCTTTACATACATGCTGTGTTTTTTAGTGCGAGTTTTGTGGGACTCCTAACAGTGGCAATGGGAGTATCTCTGAACCTTTTGCCTGCTCTTGGGAACATTTTCCTCCTACTGGGTTGCCGGACCTAGCCTTGATATGAGGGTTTGTGCCCAGTCTTATTGCATCTTGTTATGCCATGTTTGGTTGGTATCATTCGGAGGCATGGGATTTTCTAAAGGGAAATAGAGAAGGAATGGATCTGGGGAAGAGGTGAGGTTAAGGTGTAGTAGGAGGAGTGGAGGGAAGAGAAGCTGCAGCAGGGATGTATCATATGAGAGAGAAGAATAAATAAAAACAAAGAAGAAAAAGGGCATGCATATGTGTGGGTGGGGAGGTGGGGAGTAGATGGAAGGGGTTGGGGGAAAATGAAAGTGTGAGCAGAATATATTATATAAAAAAAGTCTTTTTTTTTTTTTTCAACTTAAAAAAAAAAAAAAGAACAGAAAAAAATTTTCCAAATTAAAAAAATGAAACTTCTGACAAAATAGGGTGATGCCCTTAATTATTTTGGGGTAGGCAATAATCTTTGAATAGAACATCAATAGCATGGAAATTAATTCTAATTATAAACATATGAGTCTACATGAAAATAAAATGTTTCTGCCAAACAATAGAAGCTATTAGCAGAGCACATACACAGCCCACAAAATGAAGAAAATCTTTACCAGTCACACTTCAGACAAAGAGCTAACATGCAGAATATACAAGAAAATATAAAAATTAAATGCCAAAAAGTAAAATTGTTAACAGACAAATGGGCAAATAACCTAAATAAATCATTTTAAAAAAAAAACACAAATTGACAAAATACGTAATAAAATGTTCAATGTCTCTGGTCATCAGGAAAATAGAAAATTATTGTGTTTGGATACCACCTTACCTCAGTTATAATAGCTACCATCAATAAATCTGACAAGATATGTCCAAGAGAATATGGAGAGAATGGAACTTCTCATGCATTTTAGATGTGGCCACAAATTAATGCAAACCTTGTGGAAGTCTGTTTGATTTCTTTAAAAATTATAAATAGAATTATCATATAGCCCTGCTCCTTCACTCCTGCCGGTACATACACAAGAACCCATACCCTACCATAGGAACATATGCAGTCCCATGTTTATTGCTGCTTTATTCCCTCCAGCAGAAAGTTTAACCAAAATGAAGGGCGCATGAATAAACTACATAGGAAACTATGTTCTACCTACCCAAGAAAACAAATTCAAAGACAGAGACCAAAAGGACAGGAGGTAATGTCAATCACAAGTATAACTCCATATACAAGAGTCAAATGTTTCAAAAAGTTTAGCTTTAGTTGTTATTTGAGACCATGTTATAGAAAGTAATGCTTTATTAGGACTGATTGTTCACCTTCTTCTGTGCTATAACAAAACAGATTTTTGTTTAATATGCCTATTGTTTCATTCCAAAAGAAAAGTAAGTAGGTAATTTTATTAGCAAATTTAATGTTTATTGGTCCATGTGAAGATGCAAACAAGGTTGTTTAGGTTCAAACATATAGAAAGAGTACTAGTTCATCCCACTGCCTGCTTTGTGGACACTGAGGATGGTTTATTATCAGAGTTCTACAGCAGAAACAAATTCTCTCATCTGAGAACACAAATGCCCAGGTTTGTCTAGCAGAGAACCACTAAGAGATCAAGTACCTAAAAACCCTTTGGAGCATCTATAGGCCCAGTTTTCTCTCCAAGCTGTCCCTGCTGTCAACATTCAGATGTCCAGGAGCAACCAAGTGTTTTTGTCTCCAATCAATACTAAAAGCTTCATTCAACACTACTAGACACTTGTCACAAATAAAACTCAGAGAGAGATCTCCATGTGTATTCTTATCCTTGTTCTCAATAGGCTAAAACCTAGAAAATAAGAAGCAGCAGTCAGCACTTAGTTTCAACATCTTTTCTAACCTGAACGTTCTTTCTTTTTGAAAGCCAATTTATCTTTATTTTTACATGTATGAGTTTCTTTTCTGCACGTATGTCTAAATCTCATGTGTATGCAATACTCACAGAAAGCAGAGGATCGGTCAGTACTCATAGAACTCGAGTTATAGATAGCCGTGAGCCTTCATGTAGGTGCTGGGAGCCAAACATGGCCAATCAGCAAGAGCCACCAGTGCTCTCAACTAAGCCATCTCACCAGGCCCCATACCTAAAAGTTCTTGATAACAGTAACAACAAGGACATTCTCTTAATACTGTTAAGTAGACACCTGAGTAATCAAACATTCTAAAATATTGCTCAATTATAGCTGTCACCTACCATGCCCTTCAAGTCATTTTTAATCAGACATTTTCAACACAGTTGTAAAAGTACAGTATCACCTCTGCAGTTCTACACAAGGTAGAATGAGAAGGAATAAGGGAGTCAAAAAGAAAATGCAAAACATATTGCTCTATTTGAGTACTTGAGATGCAGGTCACATTGCAAAACTTCAATTTTAATCTTTAATCCCACAGGGAGAAAATGATGTTTGACATGATTCTCAAGTCAAACTGATACAGTTGAGGAGGAAAAACAGACAAACAAACAAGAATAGGACTCCAAATTTCAAGTTACCAGAAACTCAGAAAGCAATGGACTTTTTACTAACTCATGGAACCATCAGGTTAACGTCCTTAAAGGTTTAATTCACTGATCTCTACTATTATTTATTGAGCACAAGGTTCTAAACAGATTGCCAATGACACCAAAGTCATTATGTCACTAGAACTTATATTCAACAAACTTAGTGGTTAAATCGGGAGCTTCCCAAGTTAGGAAGTACAAGTGAGAGAGTAGAGAAAGCAAACTTTATTCAAAGGTATATTGTAGATGTGAAATGAGCTGTTCTAGTGTGTAGCTTATAATTTGGATTTAACATGACCTGGCAAATAAAATTTTCCAGTATTAGGATATGCACTGTTGCTATAATACCAAATAAAACATTAATATAAGTCACCTTATTTAGTGATTACAATCAATGCAGATGATAACTGGGATCCATTATCTCCATTCTATAGATGAACCTTCTGAGCCTCAAACAAATAGAGGGTGGTCATCACCATATCCTTTGTATTGCACTCTCTTTGAAATCTCATTTCCTCTTTATTACAATTTCAAACACATCAAGAACTATTTTCTAGATCAATTATTTAAGATCAAGCCTACAATAAGGAAGAAAATACTTATTATCTATCTGTTCTATTTCATTCTGTCACTCTGACAAAAATCATGACCAAAAGCAACTTCTAGAAGGAAAGAGCTTATTTAATCTTGCAGTCTATCTTTGAGCAAAGTCAAGGCAGGAACTCAAGGCAGGGAAGAGAGAGGACTGGTTGCTTGTCCATCCATTAACCTCTGATCAAAGAACTCACCCTTAGCCAAGTAAGTAGAGGAGAAACCATAGAGGAATTCTACTTGATGCATTGTTTGTTTGGGTTCATGCTTAGCTAGCTGTCTTATACAGCTGAAGACCACCTGCCCAGGGAATGATACCACTTATAGCATTCTAGGCATTTCTACATCTATTAACAATAATGACAGTATTCCCCACAGACATGCCTACAGGTCAATATGATTTGGTCAACTCTCTTCTCATGTGACTCTAGGTTATGTCAAGTGTATACTTAAAGTTAATCAGGGCACAGACATCTCAAGAGAACTCAATATTAGGGGCATATAAGAAACTAAAAAATAAAACTGCAATAGCAAAAGGAGTAATTCATCCAATTTAAAAATAAGCACAAGATAGAAAGGTACATTTCTCTAAAGAAGACATATAAATGGTTTTAAGGTATATTTTAAAATTCTCAACATTGTGAGTAATGAGGAAAATGCAAATAAAGTCAGTAATATGTTACTTCTCACCCAACTTAAATGGCTACTATGAAATAAGAAAAGACAATAGGTGCTGTAAAAGAAGGAAACTCATTCACACTATAGATGGGAATATGAATTAGTATATGCCATGGAAAACAGTACGAATAGCCATTAAACACACACACACACACACACACACACATACACAACTTATCTATGACTCAGTATCCCACAGTTGAGGGTTACAGAACTACATATTATAGGCAAAAACTTGAAATGACTTCAATATCCATCAACTGGTAAGTGGGCAGTGGAGATGTGGAACATACACTCAACAGAAAGTCACTCTTTCCAAAAAAAAAAAAAAAGCCCATTCTAATGAGGAAATCCTGATGTACTATTGTATAGTATGATAACTATAGATAATAATATACAGTATATTTTAAAAGCTAGACATGGGGACCAAGATATAATTCCATTAGTAAAGTGCTTCCTGTGCAAACTAAGACCTGAATTCAGATCCTCAGCACCCACATAAAATGCCAGGCACAGCAGCACACACCTATAATCATAGCACTGGAGAGGTAGAGACAGGAAAATTCCTGGGGGATTGCTGCATAATCAATGAGCTTTGGGTTCAGTGAGAGACTTTCTCTAAAAAATCAGAGGGAATAAGATTGGGAAAGATATTCAGTGCTGACCTCAATGAATATGCACACATGTGCATCCACATACATATGCATGTGCACGCACACACACACACACACACACACACACACAAAGCTTAAAGAAAGATTTTGAATGTTGAATGTTAACATCATGCAGAAAAGATACAAATAATTTGAACCTGGACTGCAAAAATGAGATACGGTTTTATTTGAAGAAATAATGATATGTATTTGAGGAAATAACTATACTTTCCATGATGTAAATATTATGCAATATATACATCTATCAAAATAACAAATGGTGCCCATAAAGATGTACAAAATGACAAGAGAAAGTGAAAAAAGAATATCAACATTTAAAATGGTTGCTGTAAATAATTAGCATTTTCCTTTAAAACATCCCACATAAACATAGTTTTATAAATCATTGCTTTATTATAAATTCTGAAGCTCTTGCTTTGTTTCCTACCCCTACTTAATGAAACTGAAATACACAAAAGCTTAATTATACTCTTACCTTTGCTGTTCATGCTGTGAACCATTTTTTAGGTCAGACAAAAAAAAATGTATGGAGGTCCTTAGTAATTATGACTTCTTGCATGAAAGAATTGAAAATGTTGCCACCTCGCAAATGCATCCTGTTATGAGAATATTTCAAGTAAGATTCTATACTATTTGAAGGTTATTTGGGGAGAGGAAAAAAACAAAGATAACCCAGAAAACAAAAAGTATGCTGAGTGCCTATGAAAATACATAGTTGTTCCTGGGTGCTGGGGACATGAAATTTAGTGCCACCTTTTCATGATGATTCACAAGTCAAGGGTGATAGATTTAAGTCATTAAATTGGGACAAACTTTTCGTTTAAACAGATGCATTGAGATTAAATGTATACAGCATTATAAGTACAGGAGTGGCAGTCGTACAGAAGGAAAGGCATTCACTCTACTAAGAATGAAGATTCCAAAAAGTGGTGATAATTGAGCCAAGGATTGAAGGAATGAATAGACTTTGCTGTTATAGCATTGAATTTGAGATTGGAAGAAAAAGGTTTAGCTGAGTCCTATGTTGACCTGTCATTTGATATTCAGTTGAATTTTCCAGCCCATGATGCTGATAGAACCCATTGCAGAGATATGAATTGTGTGAAATTTCTAATTATAATTTTTTTCTCTTTATTTTGTAAGTCTCTGTAAGGTTCTTGCCAAATCATATAACCCTCCAAGTCAAACACATATCAGTGGTATACTCTGGTTGGAAACATTTCCATTCACAGTTACTGGTGTTGAGCACTGGGGTGTTAGGGAGAATTTTGTGCACCCTCAAATCTGTACTTTTCTCAGTTACTCACAGCATTCTGCAGCCTGACTGAACTGACAGACTAGATGTGCAATAGACAGCACAGTTTCTGTTGTTGTTGTTGATAATGATGGTGATGATGACGTTTTTAACCAAGCATATTAATATATAGACATAGCAAATGCACAGCTTTTTGATAATCATATCTCTAATGTCTCCAAAAAGGCACATAAGACAGCATGAACTCTTTCATTGAGGTAAGTGAAGACATTCCTCAGATTACACTTAAAATGCTTTAGAATTAGGTTTTTTGTTGTTTTAGATATATTGAGATTGATTTTTTGAAAGATGGATTATGTTCAAGTAGCAAAGTAACATATCTGCTTCATAATAGCTGAGGAAGGACTTGCCCAATAATGGGATGCAGAGGCTAGACTTGTCATGGCTTGTATATGTGCAGAAAGCTTACTGTCTATTGAAAGGGTGAGTGCTTTGTAATCTGTGACTCAGTCTGCTGTGTGAAATTTGCTGTCCATCTAAAATTCCTCTGGAATATATATACTATCCAATTTTAAGATAGTGAAAGAAGCCTACAAAAATTAAAAAGTATTTCTGAAATAAAAAAATTAATGATCAAAATAAATGGAAACTCCATGAATGGCCCCTGAAGAAATTAGAGACTTGTAGACATAAAACATCTCAAATTCTGTTTGATACCCTACCTGTTTTCCTTTGCTTAATCTTCAAGTTTGGTATCTAGTCATGTAGTTGTCAGGATAAACTATTGGTTCCCTGATTTGCTAATTCCCTTACTGGTTTCCTTCACCCTGACCTCTACTGTGTAATGCACTCCTGAATATATATTACCTCATTCATCAGTTGTGTTCTCCTTTTTAGATACAAGTTAGTGATAAATTGTGTCTTATTTTTATTTTTGTACCACCACAGTGCTAAGCACTTAGATTTGTTGCAAGTTTACAACCCAAACTCATGCAACTGTTTTCATGTGCTTAGTCATCTGGTCTAACATATCAAAGCAGGCTAGAAAGAGCTGCATGGGCAAAGCTCTGAAAACCATCCAGGTGAAACTAGCTTAACAAAGAAAAGCATGCCACCATGTGATCAGACACCCTGAAATAAACCAGGGCTATTCAGTGAAGAAGAAGATTGTTGCAAAACTTGAATTGTTCCTAAGGATGTAATAGAAGATAGAAAAATATTGATTCATGTTCAAGTTCAGCAACAGCTTAGTAATTACAATACACCAAGCATTATAAAAGAATGAGATCTAACAAAGGCTTGTAAATGGTATTTGAGACATCACACTGCCTATTGGTGGACAGAGATGCAACTGTACTGTTCTGAAAACCAAATGCTAACTGCTATGGCGGGCAAAAGATGCTCTCGGTGTTTTCTCAGCCAAAATACATTTTCTGCTCTGCTAACTTTCTTTGATGACTTCAGTCATCAGGAAGACTATAATGGAGATATTCTTCAACATTCATTTAACTAAGCATTGCTGTCACTAGGAATAAGGTTAAAGGCAGACCTTTCAAATGAAGGACTTTCTAAAATACTTTAGGCTTTGAGATCTTCAGTAGAAGTATAATTTTATAGAAACCACACAATGTCAAGCACAATATGGACACTAAAAAATAAATTTATGAGCTTAAATATTACTCTGTGTGATGACGATGCATCACTAACAAAATATAATCAATTATCCAACAGAAGAAAAATATTTACCAGCAAGAAAATGAACAATTCATAGCAATTAATGTGAATTATGCCTAGTTACAAAGAAATATTAGCCTAGCTTCTGCACAATTATATAGACCATCTGGGTGTAATTTACAAGGGAAATCTATTTCCCCAAGAGATTCATGAGACTTCATTCGAGAATTAGATTTATGCCTAACATTAGAGTTTTAAAAAAGACAATCTTTCCTAAATTGTAGTGTAGTTTCTTATTACCACTTATTTACAGATAATACTTATGCTTAAACTCACAAGGAGACTTTTAGCCTATTTGATGATTACACATTTTTAACAAAAGCCTGACTAATCATCCATGGCCATCTTATTTCTTGTGTCACCAATTCTACAGGGGTCATAATTTGGACTGTGGCTCTGACACATGCACTCAAGCAAGCAGAGCTCGCACAAAGTCATTTTTACTGAGTTTGCAACAACAAAGATCAATTTTAGTCTATTCCCAAACTGATATGCCAATTACCAAGGAAGGTAGACCATTTTTATAAATTCACTGTTCAATCTGAAAATGGCATCTTAAAATATTTCTCCATTTTATTAAATTTATTAATTGTACAAAATAATGATTTTTTGTGACTTTTCATACATGCACATGATATACTTTGGTCATCTTCAATCCCCCATTGCCACAGCCTGCTCCTCTTCCCTCTGCTTGCTCTTCTTCATCTGCTTCCAGCTCTCCTTTTATGTTCATGTATTTTTCTGTTGTTTTATTTTCTTTTTTATTTAATTATTACTATAAACTGATATTTTAAAGATTGGCTGTAGGCTTTCAAAATATGAGCCCAATCTTTGCATTTTTAAGTGCCTTCCAAAGTTCTTAAGTTTTTATATGTAGCCGGTTTTATATGCTTAATTTTGCATCATGGTTAGAAATGACCATTCATGATACCAAAAGATGATTTATGTGAAATGGCCAGATGCAATAACTTATCTTCAGCCATACCTATCAAAGCCATGAAATTTTTGCAAGAATTTAAATGACATTCAGGAAAATCACTGAAAATCATTCAGAAAATTGAAGGTGATGTTAAAAAATTTCTTGCTCAACCTCAACCTATAAAATAAAGTTTGAAAGATAGCTCAAAATCATCCATCCATTCACTCATTAGCCATACATTGTATGCCTTTTCACTCATCCCCACTATAAGAATTGGGATACAGGGGCCAAAAGGATAGATTTTGGTTCAATGGCCTTTATAGTCCACCACATGGAGATTAACACACCAGAATTTCAAATGCTATAAAGAAACCAAACAACACAAACTTATTTATAAGTATGGTGGTACATACTTATAATCACAGCACAGGAGGGCCAGTCTGGCTACATACATAGCTATGCTGTCTCGGAAGAGTAAGGGAAAGGAAGGAGGTAAGAAGACCAGTGAATTGGACAAGGGAATTTCTGTGCCAGAAGAAGAGAAAAGACGAAAACCAAGTAGGAACAGGAAAACAGAGGAACACAATTCCTATTGCCAGGTAACACATGTGAGAGGAGGACTGGAGCCATGTGGGGTGCTGCAGAGACCTGGCTTGAGCCTAGATGAGGGAAGGTGTGGGCTGGTTCTATCTCTTACTATTCTCTAATGAGGGGAAATTAGCTATTTTCAAATATCTATTTACTAGCTACAAAGTGAGTTAATAGCACCTAACTTCTATTTTTGTTAGTATTAAATGACATGAATAAAGTACTTCATAGACATGAAGTGTTCAGCAAACATCAGTTCTGTCTTCACAGGGGTTGGGGGAGTGAGAGAGGGGAATAGGTAGAATTTACTTGGTGACACCATAGGTAAAGCACCTGCCACACAAGTATGGGGACTGAGGCTCAGATCTCCATCACCCACATTAATTCCAAGTGCATATGGAAGCCTTCCTATAATCCTGCTGCTCAAAGTAGAAATAGGGATGCCCAGGACCAGCTCGCTCACAAGAGTAGCCAACTCAATCAGCTCTGGGTTCAGCAAGAGACTGTCTCAGTAGACAAAGTGGCAAGCAATTGGTAAAGATATCTGACAACAACCTCTGGTCTCCACACCACACACATACACATACATCTATCTGCACATCTATACACATGTGTACATACATACATGCACAATACACACATGCGCATACCCAAATCCTCAAGTCTTTAGTTTGTACTAAAGTATTCATCATATCTGTAAACCATAATATATAATAGTAATGGGTTTAACCAAAAACAACAACAACACCAAAATAAGTGCTCCTCACACAACAATGATATAAAGGCATCTAGGAACTACATTTGTGTATAGATAATAAGATTCAGGCACAACGGGGAAAAACAAGCCTTCAGGAGCCAGATAAGCTCAGAACTGTGATACACTCTTACTAATGATTCTGTATCCTTAAATAAACTTCTTGACAATTCTGTTTCTCCTCTGTCAATATTCATAGAATTAACATTATTTACCAGGACCTAAAATACTTAACACACTGCTTGGCAAATATTAAGTACTCAATAATTGGCAGCTATAATTATTAGAATGCCATTTCTCATTTAGTAAAACATCCCATTGATTTTAAATGCTAATTCTAAATGTGTGTTCTTTCAGAATATCACAAACCATTACTTCATGAGGTATACATAGCTGGTAAACACATTGTCCAGATTTTTTTTAAAAGAATTACATTAGAATTTTCTAATCCTGGATACAAATAAGGACTTAAAGACCACATAGGCTTGAGGTTGATGGTTCATATGCAGGAGAGTCCCATATGATTTGATAAGCAAATGACAGACAAGCAAAAATCACCACTGCCTCTTGAATAATGCTAGAGACAATTTACAAGATGAATACACTAGCATCAGTAACTACTTTAGTAATCATGGGGTACTTTATGCAAATTCTTATAAAAGAATATTTATTGATAATGTCCTAGGCTCTTTGCCAAAAAGGGTGGTTTTGGGGGCATCCTTCCTAAGCTTTGAATATGTTCCAAAAAATATAAAAATCTTCTATTTATAAATATAGTCCTGTGGTACTGAGAAAAGAACATGGTCCCCTGTTGAGCTAAGGTTAGAAGCCCCAGAGACTCTGAAAGGATGGTAAGAGCGTTTCCTGCTCCTGGGCACCAGGCCCCTGTCACTAACCACAGTCCCCCACAGATTTGTGGCCATCAGTCATGTTAAAGCAATGCCCCAAGTCCCTCCTCAAGTAGAGGACATAACCTGTGGTCATATAAGCTCAAGACAGATCTCCATGCTTCATGGAGTTCATAGAAGCCTGGAGGGCTTAGCTAATAAGATTTTTTTCTCAGACATTCCTCCCTGCAAAAGGTATTTAATCTCAGGCCCACCTTGAGAAGTGGGGTATGGTTTTACACATCCACTTTTTGTCATGACAATAAATGCCTTAAACTATGGACTTTCTCTTTTCATCGGGATCCACCATGGGGAGCCATGGAGAAGGCCTTCACCTAGAGAGCCGCAGTCTAGTCTCTTATAGAAGGCCTCTCTGTGCTCTCAACCATGACCAAGCTCAAGCTAAGCCTGCAGAAGTCAAGCCAAGGACTATCACTGTGGGACCAGCCGGAGCACCCTCCCCTTTCTCCCGGATCCAGCTAGATCCAGTCTGTGGGGTGCCCTCACTCAGTTCTCAGCTTTTCCATGGCTCCCAGCAGTGCCTGAGGGATGTCCAGGAGCCTGAGAACCAGACAGCCCTGGCCTCTTCAAAGACCTGGGGACCCTGACCCTGCTCCAGCTGTCCTGCACCTCAGATTGCACTTTCCCTCCCCTGAAGTGGTGTCCTGGGGCTTCACTACAGCCCACGTATGCCTTGTGACAGCGTGCAGTAAGTTTGGTCAAAATTCCCGAGTCCCGCCTCCCTGAGCAGCCACGCCCAATGGCTGCACTGACGTGGGACCCACAACCCTACATTGTCCTACATACATTTGTGTACTTGTCCAGCCAGTGGTCAGATCTGCACCTGGGTCTAGACCCTTAGCCTACAGCACACCATGAAGTAATTGTTCTTACAAGAAAAACTAAGAAACAACACCAGCTATTCAACAAAGACACTGCACTTTATTGAAATTACCATATATTTAAAAATAAGACTATACCACTTAGGTACCAGTGTGTCCTTATTAACATTGTTAACAATTTTGGTGTCTTATAACTAATCTTGGTATGATTAAACTATAAGATTATTTGCTTTTCAATTGCATGGGGTGGTGAAATGGTTTACTAGGTAAAGTGTTTGCCATGAAAGCTTCACGGTCTAATTTCAACCCCTAGAAATCTTGTAAATGTAGGAAAGAACCAACTCCCCAAGGCTGTCCTCTGACCTCATTGCACACACTGATACAAACACACACACAAATAAGTAAATGTACATAGGAAAATATATAATGCATGTAGATATACAGACATATACCTACACATTTGTACACGTGTATTCACCTTTGTATGCCACTCTGTGATTAGACTTTCTTTGTTAAATAACATTACATTATTACCCCCCTTTATAAAAGATTTTATGGCCATTCAGTAATTTGATTCTGTTAACTAGAAGTGATTCTTAGTACAAAAGAACTAGGTAGATAGATAGATAGATAGATAGATGAATATAAAAAAGAGTTATATATATGGATCACATTCAACATATTAATTATCCTATAGATTATAAATTTAGAAGGTTTTTAGAAACTATAGGCAAAGGATATTTCAGGGTATCATTTGAAATACTTAACTTTTCCCTGAAACAATCAGCTTGTGAAGTAAAGGCTTACTAAGACAGATCAAAAGTCATATAATAATAGGTATAAATTATGAGAAATTTATAGAATTCAGTAAAGGAAAACAAGCATTTGAGAGTAAATTATCCATTGAAATTCATTCATCCCAAGGCTTATAGCAAAATACCAAAATTATTTGACCTTTGACAATAAGCTCCTGGCATAACAGATTGTGAATCTTAATTAGAAGAAACAAAAAGTATTTCCCCAACGTCCTGATAAAAGCAAAACTTGCTATTGTTGGCAGTCTTTGTCTCAAATTAGCATTGGAGCCATGTGTCTAACCCAACTCAAATGCTGCTTAAGTGGAAATAGAAAGGCAACTGAAAATAATTTCACAGACCTCAAATGGTGTGCATGAAACATACAATGAAGCATGATTGCGTTAAAATTCAAACAGGAGGCCAACTAGCCCCATGCTGAGTTTAAAGTCCATCACTGTCAGGCTCCGAAGCAGAAGTCTTCTCAGCATGGTGGACATGACTATGTGGGGGCTTCACCCAGATCCATCCAATGAACTTCAGCCCAACCCTGAGGCTTGTGTTCACCTTTGGGTTGGGCTAAGTATCAATTTTATTTTTCAATATTCACATATCCTTCTGGTATCATGTTGCGTGACAGAAAACAATATGTTCCATCAATCGAGATCTTTCACTTCTAATTTTGTAAAGAAAAAACTAATAATAACAATAATTTACTTTAGAACAGCAAGCACATGGGTAAACAGCTTTGATTACTTTGAAAATCACTTTCAGTGCTGCTTTATTGGCTTAATAAATGAAAATGGAGCCTTGGGGTTGTTCTTTTCTCGACTTTTTTTTTTTTTTTTTGATTCAAGGATCATTTTATTAGGGTTTAATAGAAAACTTCAGATACCAGCAATCTGTAAATCTCAGCAGTTGCTAGGAGGAGGAAGGTAGAGAAGAAAAAGTAAAAAAGGGCATTCCACTCAAGTTAAATAAATAAATAAATAAATAAATAAATAAATAAATAAATAGCCATGGAGTTCAGCCACACAGCAGGGAAGGTCCTCAGAGACAGAATTAAGCCAATACTGTGTGGATATGGCTGTGTATGTTATTGTTCTAGGGGTATTCTGGGATGGAAAAGTACATTATCTCATTAATGGAATAATTATTCATCCTACCTCTTTAGAATGGTTTAAGATGGATCCACATTTCTGAGGGGACTTCCGACCTTACTGAGTGGTAGTCCCTAAACCAGGTGAAGAATCAACCCAACCAGAATGTTAGGCCTCTTGACATTATTTTCACTTAAAACAAACGAGAGTGGACATTTGATAAAAATAATCATTCACTGAATTATGATTTTAATTGCTTTCATATCTATAGTACGAAGAAACATTTAGAAAAATTACTTTAAAATTAAAGATTAAAAAATTTTGGCTTGTCAAATCAATCGTTGAAAAAGTTCACTATCTAATCAAAACCATATCTCTTATTTATATGTTCACAAGTGTATAGATGCCAATAACACATATTTTCATGTATTAATAGGCCATGTGTGACAACTTGATATCGTGCACAATCTGTCATGATCAAACAGGCCTTTTAGTATTTCCATACCGACCTCTGTATCTTCTTACCATGACAAATTTTGGAAATCTTCTCAGCTGACTTTATGAGAAGTAATTTTCATCACATATCCTCTCAGAATTTCATTTAAATCTCTTTCCCAGGCAGACAAGGAAAGAAGTGTGGCAAGAGGAACGTGATTTAAGTCAGTCATAGTTTTCATGAGCTAATCTAATCCTCGGCTTTTGTGTGTCTGAAGAAAACAGAAGAGCACAGTATGGAAGAAGAAAACTACTTTCTGTCAGAAAATAAAATTATTTTTCAAAAATGACTTGTTAATGTTTTTAACAGATGAGAAATAAAGTCTTAATATCGAGGGACTTCCACTGATAAAGTCTAACGTAATTTCTATAAGAATTTCTAAAATAAAACTCAGTGTACCATTCCATCATCACATCTCATCCAAAGCCAATTTCATTTTGGAATTATTCTAGTGTTTTGATTTTTAGATTATTTTGAAATGTTTTGTATTTTTAAAAAGATATGCCAATTTTGTGAGTTTGGTAGAGAAGAATTAGGGGTTCAATGACTCAGTAGCCCATAAATCTTAAGACTAACACACTAGACTGTCACTCAGGATTAATTAGAGTGGGGGGGGGTGGTTATGGTATCCATGTCAGGCTTTGCTTATTCTATATGGAAGGCACTGGAGTGCTTATTTAATACTTTCCTGAGGTTGCTTTTTCTCGGGAACATCCTTCTTTTTCCTCATCCCCCTTTGCTCTGTTAGCAATGCTTTCACAAAAATGCACTGAATGAATGCTTGCTGAATAAATGTAATTTTACATCTCATATTTCCAGAGATTTGGAAGCCCATGATGATGCGGATTGGTGAGTGCTCAGTCTGATTCATAGCTGGGTTTCTCATCTGATGGGCAGGCACAGCTAAGTCTCTGAGGTCTCCTTAGGAAGAGATCCCATCCTACTCACAAGAGTTCTCTCAACATAATTACTAACCAATGGCCACACATTAGAAACCTGGCACCTGGCAAATAAACATGGGTGGCTCACAAACTCTTTCTTCTTTCTCCTTTAAATGTGCAGCATCCTATCTCACTAGACAAGGAAAGAACATTGTTTGCTAGAACTATAGATATCAGCTCCAAAGAAAGTCTAATAATGCTTTCATTTAGAAGTTAGAGTCTAAGCGATTCTATAAAAAAGACATTGTAGTATCTTTGGACGTTTTAGATTTGTTTTCTTTCTCCCTGGTCTTTCCATTGTATTTTAGTGTGAAGTAAATAACAACTACAGGACCAAATAATTCACAGCTCTCAAAAAATAGGGTATATAATAGCAATCTATAAATTGGTAAGGGCAAGGTACCTAATCTAACTGGGTAACCATGACACATAAAATATTTCTTTCAAAAGACATTCTACTTACCAGGAAGATGACTTTATCAGACACAGATTATGGAAATAATCAAGAAACTTAGTGCCTTGGGACAAGGAAGATACACATATTGGTCATGGGTCTTATCTTTAAATAATATAAACTGACATCTGTAGGTTAAGTATCATACAGTGTTGGGGAAGAGCTACAAAAACCAAGGTATATTGTGTCACATGGCATGAAATTTGAGGGCATAGGCTGCAAGTACTACAGAAGAAAGGGCAGAACTCTACCCAAGTCCCTCACACTTTCTCTATCTCCTGCTCCCACTTCATTGCAGTTTGCCAGGACAGACCTTTCCCACTGCATGAATGTCTTGGATCCTCCTGGAAATGCTCTGTGCACTTTTATACAGGCCAATGGGAGGGATGGAATAAAAATTGGATTTCTTTCTTCCAAGTTCACTTATCAACATACTATAAAGCAGCGTGGTAATTCTGGCAACATTTCTACTTCCTAAATTCCCAGAACCCACTGCAGAACAGGCATCTCCTCACGTTTTGCCCAACTGTGATGACCATTCTATTGAAGAACAAAGTTCAGATGCCAGTTCTCCTGAATTGCTACTCAATAGACACAAGGCCTCAAAATTAGAAAGTGTGTACACTTAAGAATGATCCAAACACAGACTATCCAAGTGTGGAGACAGCAGATTAACACCTACATTTCTCTCCCAATTTTCTGGTCCGGCTAAGAGGAACAGGATATAATCACAGCAGGACAGTATTGATTAAATGCTAATGAAGTGCTTCTACAAGAAACTACAGAAAAACCATGCCAACCTAGAATGTTTGCTTTGAAAGTCAAATCTGGATTTGCTCCTCGAGAAACAACCCCATAAAATCAAATAACTCTTCCCTTAAAATATTTGCCAAAGTCAAGCTTGCGAAGGGATTATTTTTATCACAAACATTCATGTGTTTGACAGCTATTTCTACATAATTCTGATTTTAAAACATTGCAATAGTGATATTTCATTTAACTTTTAAATCAAAGCTTCAAAACTTGCAATAACTTATTAAGAAACAGGAAGTCTCACAACATGACACTGATAGTTACCTTTTAACTAAAAGGTCTACTGCTTCCTTAACTTTTTAAAAGAAACTCTCAAAGAATTCACAGCAAGTGAAACAATTATCTTTTATAAAAAAATTTAGTATGTATATGTAATGTTTAATTCTTGTATCAGGGTTTTATAATTCCTTAGGGTATGTCATGAGAAACTGATATTCTGAAACTTTAAAACCAAGGTATTTTACAGGCTATACTTCATATTTCAGAAGAAAATAAGAGGAAATATTGAGTGTGCATAGTCTAATCCTCTTATCTCATTTCAATGATGTTATCGTTCTTGAACACCTTGTAACCCAAACCCAGAAAATCCAAGCTTACAAATACAATTACACAAAAAAGAAAATTGAAGTGGTCATCAGAATGCCACTAACTGGAATAACCTGCCTACTTCCAAACAGCTTTGTGAAGGTTTATTATCTAGACTTCATTGGGCACAGCAGCAACACTGCTAGCATTTTCCTGTGTTCTATGGCATATTTCCTATTTCCAGGTCACACATACTATCAAGGAAAAGCATTAGTCTCAAAGAAGAGGTATGACTGCTTTAATATTTAAAAAAGAGAGAGAGAAAAAAAAATTTGACTAAAATTCTCCACACATTTTGAGTCACAGCCCTCAAAGGGGGTTGATTCATTCACTAGCCTAAAAATATGTTATAAACCAAAGTGTTAAAAGGGAGTAGCCATATTTAGATTGCCACACTGGTGCAGATATAATACTTTGACGAGAGAATCACATGCTCTGGAGCAGTCAGAATTTAAAGGCCATACTGTGTGCTGTTCAATGCCAATTGCTTGATTGGAATCACAAGGAGTACTGCAATATAATTATTTTTAATTGTGAATTCACATATTTACAGAAAAAACTATATAGGGATTCCTGGAATACTTTTAAACATCAAGGAGTTAATACATCAAAGCAAGCATTAGCAAACAGCATCTTTGTCAATATATTTTACTGACACAGTCCACAGCATAACACTAACACTCAGAGAGTATATATGTCTTTTTAGTAACTAATCTTTACAATATTTGCTTGAGTAGGAATTAAAAGCTTCAAGCAACACATAGTTGGATAAGACAAAAAATGACAGAAGCCAGTGTTTTGAGAAGACAGAAATAGAGTAGTTAGCATTGCTGAAATGAACAGTGTTACTTGGACATGGCTCACTGTCTTGTCTTTGGGAGCTGATAGCGAATCACACTGCTTGTTTGTACTGGTCTCATAAAGCTCACTTCTATCTCACAGAGTGTTAGACATGTAAGAGCCACAGACTTTCCACACATTCTTAAAGGCAATAGAATTCTAACTTTTCAGGGAATCTAAGCTTCAGGGGGAAAAAAAGGAGAAAAAAGGAGGAGGAAGAGGAGAAGGAGGAGAAGAAAAAGACAAGTACAATTTTAAGTTAGAACATGAGTGTGTAAGTTCAGCACTGAACACACACCATGTGGCCAGCCTTTACACCGAACTACATCAATAAAGAATCAAAGTTCTCCTAGCTTAATTCCTTCTTCATTTAGTCAACAAATCATCATTTGCAAAATTCTTTTTACAAGGCACTGGTTTATTTAGGAAGAAGGAAGAAAATATCTGTATCTTGCATGGTTTGTAGTGAACTAAAAACAGGTAAATAAGAATTGAAAATGAGGTAGAGAGAAAGGTTGAGTGACAAAGAGGGCCCAAGGAGGACACATGAATCTCCCTCAGAAGAAAAAATAGAATAGATGTTGGGGGTGGATGGGGGTAGGGTGGGTGTGGGAACAGGGGGTCTGGGGGTGTAAAGAATGTAGGAGAGATGGCTCTAATTGGGAGCGTTTGAAGTGAGGCAATGTGAAAACATAGCACAGTGGAAGCTACCTGGAGGATGGCCCTAGCAGAAACACCTAGTAATGAAGGATACTGAGTCTGAATCATCCATTTTCTGTAACAAGCCAAGGCTTCCAGTGGCAGAACTGGGACACTAACCCAACCACAAACCTTTCAACCTACAACCGGTCCTGTCTGCAAGATGTTCTGGGGCAATGGTGGCTTGGGTGCTCAGAGCTTATTGGAGTAGCCTCCCAATGACTGATCTAACTAGAGACCTAGACCACAAGAGGGAGCCCATGCATGGCAAGGCCTGGATGGAAGGCCAGGATCCAGAAGCTGGATGGCCTAGAGACCTAGGATCTGTGTCTAGTCCAATTATCACCAGTGAGGCTTCCTCCAGCAGCCAATGAGAGCACACACATAGATCCACACCTAAGTATTAAGTGGAGCTTGGGAAAACATTAAGTGGAGCTTAGGCAACCCAGTGAAAGAGGAGAAGCCAAAGGAGCCAAAGGGGTAGAGGACATCAGAAGAACACAGCCCACAGAATCGACTAAGCAGTGTTTATAGGGGCTCACAGAGACAGAAGCAGCAATCACAGAGCCTTCATGGGTCTGCACTAGTTCCTCTGCACATACATTGTAATTGTTTAGATTATTTTGCTCATGAGGCACTTAACCATGCGACTGGGGGTGTCTCTGACTCTTACCTACTCTTGGGACCTTTTTCCTTCTACTGAGTTGCCTCATCCAGGCTTGATATGAGAGGGGTTTTGCCCAGTCTTATTGCATCTTGTTATGTAATGTTCAGTGTGTAGCCCTGAGAGGCCTGCTGTTTTCTGATGAGAAACAGAAAAGCAGAGGATCTGATGGAGAAAGCATATTTGGGGGAAAACTGGGACGAGTGGATGGAGGGGAGGCAGTAGTCAGGATGTATGGGAGAAGGATAAAATATAGATGATGGATGATAGATAGATAGATAGATACATAGATACATAGATAGATAGATACATACATACATACATAGATACATAGATAGATAGATAGATAGATAGATAGATAGATAGATAGATAGATAGATGATAGAATAAATCTCAAAAAGGAATATAGATGGCTTAGTAGTTAAAAGCACTAGTTTCTCTTGCTGAGATTTGATTTCCAATACCCACATAATCACCTGGAAGTCCAGTTTCAGAAGATCAGAATTCTCTTCTGGCCTTTGGGTTACCAATAAATAGATAGATGGATATATTAGATGATAGATGGATAGATAGATAGATAGATAGATAGATAGATAGATAGAATAGATAAATAGATATTTTAAAATAATTGAAAGTGGTTAAATACTATAAAGGGATGGGAGCACATAAGTATTTTTTGTTGGGTGAGAATTCATAACACTTCCCAAAAAAGGCAAGTTACATTAGATTTTGGACCTTGACAGGGAGAATAGCTAAGGGAAAGTATTAGAGATTGACTGATGGCCAAGATGTAGGACAGCTCTCCTCTGCTCACCAATTTGCACTAATCTCTGTACCTGGAATTGTATCATTTTGACTATATCCTGCTGATTCAAACTCCAGTCCTCTACTGAAATGCTGGATGACAAAAGCTTGTGATTATCATACAGATTGGTTGCATGTAAATGTGTGCTTCAGCAGCAGTTATAGACTCAGCTTAGTCATGGTTTTGGACACAGCTTATTCGTCCATATGTTTTAAATATCCCTAAGCTTGTTCCCTCTCCCAATAGTGGATTCAAAAAGTGGAAAAGTTTAAGTTTTTCTGAGAGTGGAGATGAAACATTGGCCATACTACATCACAAACACTTATACAGGAACATAATAACTCCATAGAAATACTTCAGATACACAGCTTCGAGGGTAGGGGAAAGAAAAAGTGAAAACAGGTTCTCTGAGATTGTGTCATGTTGTTCCCAGAAGACATTGTGATGAGTCAAAAAACAGGAAGGCAAGGGGCTAGTCTAAACACGATTAATAGTTGAAGGAGAAAGACCCAGGATCCCTATAAAACACCAAACCTAGAATCCCTGTCTAGCCCAGTCCAGCCCTAGTCCCCTCCCACTCTGAAGGGACATTCGTCCTTTGTCTTCTGTCTTTCTTAGTCCATTCCAGGAAAGGAGCTCCATAGTCCCCTGGATAACCACGAGAACCCCCTCCACTGCAACCTTGCCTGAACTTTCTTTTCTAGGCATTAAAAAATATAGTAGGATAGAGTGTGTTTCTTAAGAATGTCTTAACAGACCTGACTCAATGAATCCTGCTAAGATTAAACATTTCCTAGTGAGTTCATGATTTCCAGAGAGTGAAACGGTGACAAGATATAAGAGAAATGAGTGGAAGTTTTAGAAAGGATCCTCAATACAACCTGCAAGGAACAAAACCCAAGCCAGAAAGTAAGCTCATACCTCCTGGCTCAAAGCCCAGCAGATTTTAATGAACATTTATTTCACTAAAAGGACTTATCTCAGAAACAGAATCACAAAGCTACCCCAGTTGTTTATGCTCTTTTTTGTTCCACCATGTGCTCACTGCTCCGCTCATCCCATGGGGCCTCTATTTCTCTATGTTTTCTGTTCCACACCTACAAAACCCAGTAGGAACTTACACAAAGCCTCAGGGAATACCAGGAAGCTCCTCCAGCATTCTAGTGCTGACTCGGGAAACTCTGGATAGCTGATAGTTCCTGAGAAAGCGAATCACTCTTTTCTGAGTATGGCTGCTAGTTACTGGGAAATTACTGTACTCAGGTGCAGCTGAAGACTAGGTGCTCTGGTTAGAATTATCTTCCCCCTGTCTGTCGCAAAACAACCCTCCCTCCAGCACTGGCCATCAGTTACTTCTCAGACTATATTGATTCATTTTAATGTCAGTAAATGCAAGTGTAACTGATCTTAAAATGGATTTGGACATTCGATGAAATAGGTCTCTAACTACAATTGTTCACTAATGCTGTTTTAAAGTTTATCAAGGGAATTGTCTGGAAAGGACCTTAATGTTCAGACTCAAAGGTAACAAAATGAATCATGAGTAAGCAGTCTACTGACTTCGAAGTGTCTGAAGCTAGGTCCTGAAAGAGAGGTAGAAGGCGCCGATTTTGGTCAACCTAGGTCTTTCGGAAAGGCAGTCCTGAGAATTGTCAAAAGCATGAATTGTATAATTTTATTTTAATTAATTCTAATTTCTTTTGCATGCATATTTGTTTTATATACTAAATGTCATTAGTTTTGAAAAGAGAATTATAGACATCACCAGAGTGGTAAGGTGACTATGGTCTATAAATGATAAAAATTTCTGAAAGTAGTTCAGAAATTGGTTAATGTGGAAGCATACTAAATGCATTGGGCCCAAAAGAGACATTACAACCCATAAGGATGATAAGTGAGATGCTCAAAGCTCAAGGAAATACAAACGGAAGTGAAGAACTTACAGGACAAGAGACAATAGAGATGGCTTTATAAAATGAGGAAAAGATGGGGCCTTGAGTCAAATCATTCTGTGATGATACCTACAGATCGTAATACTTCCTTCATCCTGCAACCTAGTCTTGAATAAAATGAGTTCCATTAAGTATTTGCTTAGTAAAGGTGGAAATAGTAATTACTGCTAATTATTAACATGCACACAGTGTCTTCATTAGGATTACTGCTGTGAACAGACACCATGACCAAGGCAACTCTTATGAGGACAACATTTAATTGGGCCTTGCTTACAGGTTCAGAGGTTCAGTCCATTATCATCAAGATGGGAACATTGCAGCAGCATCTAGGCATGGTGCAGGAGAAGCTGAGATCTCTACATCTTCATCTGAAGGCTGTTAGGAGAAGACTGGCTCCCACATGGTTAGGAGGAGGGTCTCTTGCCCACACTCACAGTGACACACTTTCTCCAACAGAGCCACACCTACTCTACCAAGGCAATACCTCCTAATCATGACATTCCAGGGCCAAGCATATTCAAAACACCATACTTAGTAAGTGAAATGTATTGAGTAATGTCAGGTATCATAAAAGGCAATGAGTGTACGGTGGCATGAAATATTACAAATCCCCTCCTATGTCAGACAGTACATTAAGCAAAAAACACAAGATTCACAAATTATGATTAATATTGTGGGGAAAAGAATAGTGTATATGGTGTGTGGTATGTGTTTGTGTGTGCATGTGAGTGTGTAAAACAATCATAATCCAAGGAAAAGATACTGAATTTGAGAGGGAATTAGGAAGGATGGAGAGATTAGAGAGAGGAGACAAGGGGAGGGAGCTGGAAGGATAAAAGGAATGGGAGATTGTTTGATTATATTTTACTTAAAATTTAAAAATGAATATAATAAAAAAGAGAGTAAGAGAAGCCAGAACTTGGGGGTAGAAGTAACTTCAGTTGCAAGACATAGAGAAGCCAAACTCTAAGGAGGAAACTTCTCTGCTTTCCAGCTTTCGGGGTGCTAGAAGATGCCATGCAGGCTGTTAGGGGAAAAAACACATGAAAGGTCTCTCTCATTAAGAGCATGCTGTAATACTCGCCTGCTAAGCAAAGTACGCTTGTAGGTGCAATAGTGGCACAACTATTGTGGCATAACAACTGCTTTCTGCCTAGATCTCAGGTGGGATCCACAAGATGGTATTCCATGCACAGTACTCTAGACCTAGTAAAAGACTGTGGCTTAGAGATCAAAGACCCTAGGCTAGAATCTTTGATTATTTTTTTGGTAAAAGAACATGTTGCCAAACTGCCTTCAAAATATGTTTATTCCCATAGACTTAGGCTGCTCTCCACCTCTGTCAAAGAAGCTTTCTTTTGCAGTGGATAACAGTTACTACAAAGATTCATAACTGTTCTAAGTACTCAGAGTAAGAGACTGAGTGTTCACTTCTGAATGAGACATCTATGTGAAACCCTTCACAACTGAGGATCATGAAACATTCTGCAAGAGGAAGCAGAAAGAATGTAAGAGCCCATGGATAGGGAAGAGTGTGTGAAATGCTGTCTTCTGGGTAGAATGTGCCGACTTCACTCTTGAACGCATAGCAGCTGGAGTACCTGTGCCAGGTCAAGCCAGACAAATTTCTGGCTTAGATAAATAGATGAGCACCAGGTTCCACACCTTTCTTAGGAAGCTCTGGACGGCTGATATTTCCTGGGAAAGAGAATCACTCTTTTCTGTGTATGTAACCACTAGTAGGATTGCTATGCTCCATTAGCTTGCCTCCCACCTGTGCACGTACTGTAAGCGCTATCTGTATTCAGTAGGTTACAAGAAGGTGGTATTTGCAGGGTAGATGTGTTGAGGACAATATGCAAAACGTTGGTGGAAGAGAATATGACCTTACTTCATTGTATACAAGTATTAAATGTTCAATAATGCAGGAAAAAACTAAAGGAGGGAGGGGAGAAGAAACAGTAGGATGTTCATGTGGTGATCAGCAAATGTGTGTTCCCACAATCTGCTTCCATTTTCAAACAGCTTGACTGGGATCCCAGAGTCTGGAAAGGAGGCAGGTGCTGCTTAGTGTCGAGACTGGTTAGAGCTCTCAGCCCTCCAGATGAAAGCAGGTGGACTCTTCACCTTGAGAAGAGGTTAAGAGAGTTGAGGACAGAGGGGAATGGTGACAGGGAGAGGAAGTGGCTGATGAGCCTTCACATTTTAATTCTTGAGGGATTCAGCAGCCTCTTCTTTCACTGGGTGTCTGGGACAGATGGTTGTTCTCTTTGACCCCCTTTGTAAGAAAGAGAATGAGGTGAAAACAGGGAGAAAAAAACAATTTTATTTCAATATTTACCAGGAAACAAAATGCACAGTTATGAAAGCTTTATGGAGAACACAAAATTGAGCACAATGCTTACTTGGCAGAGAAAGATCAAGTGGGAGGGGGAAAGAAATCTAAGAGAAAGCCTAGTAGGGGTCAAGTAGAGTTCAGTCACCTGCCCTCTGGGTGGCTTCTGGTATATCAAGTCCCCTCTTGAACAGTTCTTTTCACATCTGTCAAAGAGCCTGTGAGCCTTTCAACTGGTTGACCTCACATCCACATTAATCACCAGGCAATATGTACCACACGCCATAATTAGAAACTGCTTGAATATCTCCAAATGTGGATATGATCGGGGCAGTTAGCATCTTTCAGCGTCCAGAGCTGTATTTACAGCTTTGTTGTGATGATTTATTCTGTTTTTACTTTTAAGCCTGGTCTTTGAGATATCTGAGACAAAAATGAGCTCTTTACAGATGTAGAAGGAATTCATTACATTGATGAACTTGTAAACAGTTCAGGGTATTGGGGACATTAAGAAGTGGTGTCCAGAAGGAACCAGATATAGTGCTAAGTGCTAGGAATTCAAAACTGCATCAAATATGACCCTTGGGTCTTAGGCATTCAACAAATAAGTATTGGAAATGGCCATAGGAAGCAGCAACTATAATGGTGGTTTACTATTCAAAGGTCCAGAACAGAAGCATCAGAAATTGCCAGAAGTCCTGTGCATGAACCTCACTTGAATGAGAAAAGATGAGTTAAGCACATTAAGTGAAGGACATCCCAGACAAACAGCACACCATGAAAAGACAAGAAAGGAGAAGATGAATATGATCCTTTTTCTTCCCCGACACTGTATCAGTCATGGTGCAGATAAACAGAATTTTAAACATGGGAAGCTACTCCAAATGAACAATTCTCATTCTTTTATCACAATCTGAAGGAACCATTTTTAAATCTCTTTTGTAACTGCCAAGAAAATGGTGTGTACCCAGTGTTCCTTTTTTGTTGTTGTTGTTTGTTGTGTTTTGTTTCAAATAGCCTTTATTTCTTTTAACCAGCAATTACTTTCCTACTAATGAAAAAACCAAATTCTGCATTTCAGATGATAATTGGAAATTACTTATTCTTTTGTAAGGTGTGTCAGCAATTGAACAAACCTATGTAAGGAGAAAGAAGAAGAGAAGGAAAAAGAGGAGGAGGAGAAAGAAGAAGAAGAAAATAGCCTTCATTAAAAAAAAAAACCAATGAAATGTATCAATATCATAGATTCTTTTAGCCCCGTTGACAGAAAAATAAAATAAAAATCACTAGCTGGACGAATGTCCTTGCCAGGTAAGGACGCCTTCTTTTTCTAGCTACTGTCAACCTTGGCTCCACTAAGAAATGACTGCATGCCTGGCAGCTGCTGAGAATCCCCAACTTCTCCTAGCAACAGATGGAGCCAATCACAAGGCAGCAGCAATGGAGCTCTCGCTGTTCAGTGCACTGACATCTCATTTATCTGGCACTCTAGTGAAGACTCTACAATGTGTAAGATAATTATCAAGGCACTAAAATTTATGTCCCCAACTTCCAAAAACTGTTCGATTTTTACCCAATTGGATTAGAGAATTGCCTAAACTAGTTATGTCTATGCAGGTTTAAGTTATAAAGAGATACTAGGATGCAGTGGACTGGCTTCCAAAGAATACAGAGTCAGAAAATTGACTCACTTCTAGCACTTACCACTTAGAGGACACTTCAACATGTCTCCCTTAATGCCTTAATCTTTAAAGAGACAAATAAATTTACATGACTTAGCATATTTCACAGAGGTGTACTGATCGTTAATTTTAAGTGATATAAAGAAATCTTTTTAAAAGGGCAAACACCCCAAATCAATATTAACTCAGATTTTCTTATTATTAGATCAACATTATTTAATATAACTAATAGTTTCAGTTCTCATCCTTTCGGAGTATATCACTTTACTCTTCTTCCTCATACATACCCATAGATGACAATATTAGGACCTAATTTAGGGAGTGACTGTGGCTACTGAATAAATAAACCAATCGGATCTAGTATAGTGGACAGTCAAGTCTCTTAACTAGTGCAATTATGCCCCTATCACTTCATCATTTGACACAGTGAGAGCCTGGGGCATTTTAAGTCGGATAGAGCCAAATCAAAATATCCTAAAGCAGTGCTCTGGGATTCAAACACATGTTTAAAGGATTGTAAATAATCCTCTCAGCCCTCAGAGGCTTTCTGAAACAGCCCTGCAAGCTGGAGGTTATCCTCCAGATTCACACCATCTCTGTAGAGAGTGACACTGACTATACACTCATCTTTTTCATCCTTCTTGAAATTACTTTCTCCCCACAAAACTACACATTTGTGTGTATCAGTGGCATAAGTGGTCCATTCAAGCACATAGTTCCTATGGTCCTGGGAATGAGAGTCGTAGGGATAGCAGCATCCAGTTGCTATCACTACTGACTTACTTCTTGAATAGAAGCGAGGAGGCAGAGAGTTTCTATTAAGGCACCTACAGTAGGCAACTTCTTCTTTCTCATGAACTCTACTTGTTTGTTGTAATGTTTGATATTAAAATGAATAATATATTGGCACATAACCCATAACAGAATATGGAATGATAATAGAATCTATAATTCATTTAACAGCAGAAGTTTTTTCTCCCTCAACCTCAAACAGCAAGGTTATATTCATAAACTAAAACCTTTCTGTTCCATAAGGCTTCCTCCACACTCAGAGCTTGGGCAGAGACTTCTCTCAATACCTTTGCTTTCTATTCTCTGCCTGCCTCCCTCCTCCCGCTGGACTGTGGACTCCTGTGAGAGAAGTTTGCTTGCATTGTACACATACCAAGAAAGGAGGAAGGGAAGGTGGGATGGAGGAGAAGATGAAGGACTAGAAAGGAAGAGAATGAACACAAGGAGAGGAGGGAGAGAAAGATAGAAGGAAAACAGGCACAGAAAGAAACACTCAAGAAATATATAAACATACCAAACACGGGCATGGATCACAAGTAGCTCAACTGACTAATTTCAAAGTAAATGCCTGATTTATTATAGAAAAGGGCACTCGCAGGATCATGAGATAACACTGATCCTTCTCTGGTATTTTGGATAGTTATAGAAACTTTTATAGATGGACTTAGCTGGTCTACAAAGTCCCATGGGGACAGAGGGTTCTTGGTGGCTTGTGGCTGGAGGTCTACCCTTCTCATTGGCCACAGATATGATCCATTCTACCACCACGAGTGCCACTATACTAACCCTCCTATGTCCCCATCAGGCTTTCTCTGATATGGAACAGTGAGCTAAAATAAATCTCTTGCCCAGTAACAAGCTTTCTTTCAAGTATCTTGTCACAGCAACAGTAACGATTACCTTGTGTTAATTTTCAAAGGAGAGCCTAGGCTCCTACTGCCACCTTTTACACTACTTCCATTAGTACCATTAGAAAAAGGGGAAATTTAACTGGCTTCATTTCTATAAAAAGACAAAAGCTAAATGTAAAATTATCTTAGGCAAAGATGGCAATTGTCTATTTGTTTTTACTTCCTTCCAGGAACATAGGTCCATGTGCCTTTGCCCTTGACCAACTCTGCCTCTGGGCCAAACTCCACCCTCAGTCTGCCGTCACCTGCTGTCCTTCTGGCTCCAAAGCACAGGCAGAGCTCTTCTGGATACACATCTCAGCCAGTATTCTGGCATCAAAGGGAAAAATATCTTAGAAACTCCAATAAGCAATAGAATGGTTATTTTTCTAATAAGGGAGACAAGTGAAGCATAAGTATGAAATATAAAAATCTTATGCTCAAAGTGGTCTTCAGACATAAAGCTGTAGAAGCGACTCACTTATGGGTAACTCAATCTCTATTAGCTAAAGTAATTATTGCACGATGCTGAAATAAACAATCCAGAATTTCATTGGATCCAGTGTCTTTCTGAACATGAAAACTCCTAGATCATAACTAATATAATGTACATAGAATTACAGAGACATTTTAAATGCATAGTTTTTGATAAATAGAACAAAATCTCTTGGAAATATCTTTACATCATCCATTCCAGAAGCCTCAATTTACCAGTCTTCCACTTGATCAGGGATGTGGTCAAACTTAGTCCACAGCTCAGATGAGTCAGAGGCTACAACTATGAAATCCTCATAGAAGATCAAATGGACACCGCTGTTTTGAGGGTCATCATGACAACCATCAAAATCCGGCCAAGGAAATACCTTCCGTAAGCTGGAAATGGGGTGCTTTAGAAAAAAGGCTTTCTGCAGATATGTGGACAGACTAGCATAGATTGCAGCAACCATGGGGCACACAGTGGGAAAACAGCAAAGAAAAAGAGGCTCATCAGCAGGAAAAGTAAAACTCCACAGGAGTTTTCTTGGTGACCTTGACAGGCTTGTTTTGCAAGGGTGATTAGTCACAGTACAGGGAAGCTTTAGGACCTGGGTTTTAGTTGAAGAAAACCCCAAATATGAATAATGCTAAGATACGGATGCCATCCAATGCAGAAGTCAGCCTGATGAGGTCTCTTCTGGTAGTAAGAAAGAATAAAGGAGAAAAGCAAACGGGGAGAATGGCTACGATCCAAGAGGGAGGTTTGTTTTTGTTTGTTTGTTTGTTTGTTTGTTTTTGTTTTTGCTTGTTTTCTACAGATGCAACAGGATCTATAGCTGTCTATGCAAAAATAAAGGTGAGGAGGCAGTTAAACACCCTGCCTGGGTTAAGTCTCTGGAGTAGGAGAAGCAAAGAAAGACACAAATGAAACTGCAGGGTTGAGCTATGGACAGGAAATAGTTTTCCTATGAAATTAGCCAGCATACTTAAAAATATGGGACTAATAAACTCCGGTTCTCTGGCTTGGCACTTCTAACCAGCTATGAATGGTTTTCTCGAGGCCCTAGAGAAGAGCAGAGTGAGCCACAGGTGTACAAACCAGTACGTTATTTGCATGAATGATACAATGGGACATTTCTCAGCAGCAGACAAAAACAGTGAACTCCAGATAAAGAAAAGATAACAAGTGCAGTCTCTAGATATCACGTTAAAAGCAGGGTAGGGATTGAAACAAAGGGAGTGTTTCCATCCACTTCCAAAATTTAATGATTCTATTTAATCATTCTTTATTTATTGAAAAATCCATCAATTTAAAAATGCAAACAAGTTACTTTTTTAAAAACTGGATTTGATTAACATTCCCATGGAAACTGTAATCACATTTTATAGTGTTTTAATGTGTTCAACCAATAATTGAGTTTTGTAGATACCCTGTAAATTCTGTGCACTGATCATCATTTACTAGGACAGATGTATATGGGTCGATATGGGTATGAAAATCACAATATCATTTTAGAATGGAGCTAAAGATAGAGAAACCTGTCTCCCACAATGACAAAAGCTTAAATATGCCAACCACATACAAAGAACATGATAAATACCATGTATGTAGGAGATTCCATATAACAAAACCAAGAGCATTATATTATAAGATACACATCCTTTAATCAAATTTCTTGGGACTAGAAGTATTCTGTACGGTTCATTGTTTGGATTTTGAAATATTTCTGAATATCCATGAGTTCTTCAGGATGGCACCTAACTATAACTACAAAGTCTAATGCTGATGTATCTCTATCCTTTTTCACAGATGAGAAGGAACTGTAGATAATAGTTTCATTGTGCCTGAGATGTGACTGTTATCTCTTACTTGTGGTCAAGTCGAGAATCATCTACAGTGGCATGATGTCTGCACTCAGAAAGTTTTAGATCTTGAAGAATTTTAGGGTTAGTGTAGAAATTATTGGTGTTCACTTTGTATCAAAAATGCCACTGACTCTATTAGCTTTTATTTACTAACTCTATAAAAATGAAGCCAGGGCAACCATGACATTAGAAGGTAGACATATGAATGGTACATGTTCAGATCTTTCACTATAACAAGCAGTGCTCAAACACAAGCTGTCAAAGGATGTGTTTGGATAGGGCTTGTCATGTTTCTGAGAGGCTGATTTACAGAAGCAGGCACTCTGGAGTGCCAAAGGAAAAAACTTACAATAGTGCTCAAAGAGTTATCCTGCCTGCTGCCTAAGATGAATGCGTGCTTCTTTGGGAAATGCTTTTTGTTCCCCCGACACTTCATCTTTCCATTTTGGACTATTGGCTTGGGCTTTTCAGATTGTGGAATTCAGCCAAACCCATGCTGCATTTTTCATGTAAGACTTTGGCAGGATAACTCTATTTTAAATTGTCACATGGTATATCTTAGGCACTGGTGATGCTGCCTATGTTTCTTTGTTTGTAAAGAAAAAGATGCCTAAAACTGTGTGCTTATATGGTGAGATTTGAGAAAAAGGATCAGGAAATGCACATAAGAGGTCATAAGCAGTGTGACATGCAGTCACCTATAGCTTCCTTCAAACTTCCTTTGAGATCTCAGCAACATGTTAAGTCACTACAAGAGTGATGGATGAAGTAACAAATCCTTTAAAAATTTAAGAATACAAATCCCATTTCAACAATATGTTGTGGCACAAAAATTAAACAGGAGAGGGTGATGAATAGTCAGTAGCTAATATGGCTTGCTGTTCTTCCAAAGGACTAGAGTTTCGTTCCCAGCAACCATGTCTGGCAGCTCACAAACATCAATAATTCCAGATCTAGAGGATCCAGTACCTACTTCTGGCTTCAGGGCACCCACACACATATAGTACACACTCACACAGATGAAGACATGAATCCATAAATTTAAAATAAGATTAAAAATATTTTTATACCACCAGACATTAAAAGAACGAGGGTAAATTTTAAGATAATTCAAATACTTAGTTTGAACTATTCCAGTCACTGGGACAATCAAAATATGATATCTGGATATAATGGCCAAAATAAGTAACTTAGAATGTTAGGTAGAAGGTCCCCAAACAAGAGCCTTTAAACTGCTAAACTGTATTGATTTACCTCACTTGACGAAAAATCAGAGGAAACCACAGATATATAATTTAAGGTATCAGATTATGTGAATTTTAAGTGTACTAGCATTAGACAACACAAAGTACCTTAGAGCAAACACGGAAATTTAATTCTAGAACTGGGATGTCAACTTTCATGTCCTACTTCACAGACAGAGGGAATTAAATAAAATAATGGAGACTTTGTTAACAAAAAAAATACTGTAATATAAGTTTGATTTTCTTTGTAGAAATACTACTTGTTTTGTGTTTGTTTGTTTGTTTGTTTGTTTTTTCTAAACTGAAGGATTGCCCTTGATCCATCTCATGGGAACAACTGAATTTAATTTTTCTTTCTATTTTGAAGCAGCATCTTATGGAGCCTAAGATGGATTTGAACTCATTTTAAAGGCAGGAATGACTTTGAATTTCTGCTCCCCTTAACCAGTTTCAATTATCAGGATTATAGGTGTGAGCTACCATACTCAATTTATGTTTTGCTAGGGATGAAACCTAAGGCTTTGAGCGTGCCAGGCAAGCACTTGACCAACTCAACTACAAACAACTCCATGTCTGAGTAAACTGGCATTTTAGTGCAAGCTATAACCATGAATATGTCAAATAGAATTTTAAAATAATATGTAGTATGAAAAAGAAGCTGGGGAGAGGGCAGGCAAAGCAATACTACAGTCTGACAACTGATAAAAGATAGCTCCTGCTTTGATGTATAGCAGGTAACCGGAAAGGAAGCAAAGCCTTGCATCATCTAGGTCCTTGATGGTTTCCTGAGTAAGGATTCTCCAGCCACAAAACTTTTCCATCTATTTGCAGAACTGTGGAAGCTAGAAATTGACAGATGGACAAGTCATCACTGATGTTAACTGACCCTGGTGGTATGATGGGGAAATTCATAAGAACCTAGGAACTGGGTGGGAATCTGAGAGAGAGAAAAAAAAACACCACTGGGTTTGCTTTCAAGATGCCAACGGCTTAAATCTGAAGACAAAGGTACAAACTGTCATTACAACAGCAAGAAGAGCTGTTGGAGTTTAGTTTCAATGGGGAATCCAAGGCAGATTTGCTGGTGGAAGTAAAAGTCTACAGGGTTAGGAAGTAGTCACAAAGCAAAACAACAACAACAACAACAACAACAGTGAAGAGACAAGATGAAGACAGCATTTGGAAGGGTGAAATGAGATTATGAAGTGGTTCAAAGAAGAAAAGAAGACCTGCTTGAAAGAGGAAGGAATCTAGAGATGAAGTCATAAAGCTCCTTTACGGTCAAACTGTGGTTTGAAGGGATTTCATAATGTGCTAGAATTCAGTGAACAACGTTTCCAAAGCAGCGAGCGACTTGTCTACCTGTAGCATTAAATACAAGATAAGTAGGAGGAACATCACAGTTCCAGGAGATTCAGGATGGAGATTTAGGAGAATGAGAAAAGTTTGAGAGAGGAGGGAATGACTACATCCCTACTCACACATGCAAAGAAGAACGTTTTCAAAGGCAAAGTGTATGGAACACACTGAGATATTTGTGTCTTTCCAAGGAACTTAGTTTTAGGAGGCATAAAAAGAAAAAAGCAAAAACAAAATAAACAATAAAACACTACACTTCCTAGGTGCTTATGGATCTGAGTGTATTAATGATTATTTTAACATTCTCGTTCTAAATCTTTCTAGCAAGCCAACAGACTAAATATGTCATATTCACTTTTCAAACAATCGAGAAGAACTAGGAGACAATAAGTAGGTAGATCACTCCAACTCTGTCAGCAACAGCAGTGAAGTAGAATTGACCATTCTCCACACCATTGTCTCCACCACAGTGACCATCCAACCTAGCAGCTCCCAGCCCACTGCCCCTGTGCAGACATCCATTCCTGAAGCAAAGCCTGCTGGATCTGAAGTGTCTCTGGGCTAAATCGTATGGAAAGTCTCTTAACTTCCTTGAAACTCTATAGTTCCCTGTAATTTTCATAGTAGTCCTTCTTTTCTTTGATACTGTCTGAATTAAGCTTTAACTAACTATGGAGTGTTTACAAGAGTAACACTTCTGAGAATTCACACCATCACAATCCAACTGAATGACCTGCCACTGGCCTTGAGATACGGACATATTGAGGTCTAAGATGAACATCATAAAGTGACGGTAGGACAACTGCCATGATGTCATAGATAAATGCTGGCTGAAGAGCCACACTTCACTAACTAGGCTGCCCTTGTGGATTGAGATATGCTTGTTATGTGCAGGAGTAAAGATAAAACTGACTACGATGAGTGGCAGCAAAGACACATGCTGGCTCTCAGCTGTGTGCCACTGTTCATTCTTAGAGATGATCTTAAGTGATCGCCCTGCTATGTAACAACTACAATAAACAAGTATAGGAAGTATACTTTCATGTAGCTTCCTATAAGAACACCAGTGCTTTGGACTTCATTTAAAGCCTGCTTAAAACATGCAAATTCACAACTAAACTGCAACTTGTAAGTTTGAAACATAAACTAATGCTTTCGGATGCAAGGCACTAGAAATGGTGGTTCCCGCCCTTCTTTACTGAGACCCTTTTATACAGTTTCTCATGTCGTGGTGACTCCCAACTAAAAAATTATTTTTGTTTTTCCTTCATAACTGTAACTTGGTACCATTACAAGTCATAATTTAAATACATGAGATATAGGATAGCAGATATAGAAGCCCTGTGAAAGAGTCATTTGGACCCCAAAGGGGTCACAACTCACAGGATGAGAACGATTGCACCTAGTGTGTAACTAGATATAAACATTTGCAGCTACTTTTTTATTAATTAGCCCTAAGGTAGAATTTTAATTTCCATGATACTATAAAATATCTCATAGCAAAATTTAAAGTTAAGCTAAAAAGAGTGAAATATATATATATATATATATATATATATATATATATATAATTATACTTACACCTAATCAAATGTATCATCTTGTTGATATATTTTTTGTGTACACAGCTTTAAAGCCTAGACAATAACAATTTGACAACTCACACTTTTTAAACCCACTGGTGTTAGGGAATATAAATCTCATTAGAGAAGAGTGAGACTCACAGCTAGTGTCTTGTCAAAATTATTAGAGTTTATGGCTGTAAAAAGTAAACTAAAACCAGGATCACCATGGCTACAGGGACTCTACAGTTTTCACACATTTTACTCTAACAAAAGAATGCTAAAACTTTGTCTCACTTTTCCAATGTGATAAAATTCACATCTTTTCACTATTTAAACAAACAAAGCATGCAATCCAATTGGGTTCTATTGACTACACTAAGAAAAAATGTTAAATTTACTCTAAAATATCTACTAAATCATGGTTGAATTGACATTTTAAATAAAATTGATTTTAAAGTCACCATCTTATTGATGTGTACTTCTACAGTTTAACTACTAAAGCATACAAATAGTGGTTTTTAGTGAAAGCCTACAGTTGTAAGGACCAGGATCAATTTTAGAGGTTTTCACGACCCTAGAAAGCAAATCCACACCATTTGGCAGCAAGCCCCTCTCTCCCCTCTCACTTATGTGCATTCTGGCATTCTGTAGTATATGACTTCTCACCATTGATCTGCCCTGATGTGATGGAGAAGCCTGTTCTGAACATTTTCTATAAATGTAATATCTTTGTTGCTTTTATTTTATTTATTTTTACTTTTTAAAAATATTAGCTTCCAGTAACATGTTTTCACAGTTAATGTTATTTTCAGTATGTGTCAATGACTTTTTATAGCCACCTACATACATTCTACTGAGTAGATATATAAAACTTGAATAATATACTACTATCACTACTCAGAGTTTTGTGTAGAAATATATTCATTTCTTTGCAGTAAATACTTGATAGTATAATTGCTGATCATGGAAAAACAAAAATGTCTGACCATCTGAGGAAGCACCGAGACTGTTTTCCAAAACGTATATAACACTTTACATTACTAATAGCAAAGTACAAATAATTCATTTTCTCACCTACAAGTGTTATCTAACCTTTTAAATATAACCTTAGTGTGCATGAGACAGCATCTCTGTGTGATTTGAATTTACATCTTCTTGTTGACTGATGGTGTGGAACATCTTTTCATGTAGCTATTGGCAGTTTTGTTTTGTTTGTTTGTTTTGTTTTTGTACTTGTGTCTCCTTCCGGATGGATCAGGACATTGTATATGGTGGGTAAATGCTCCATCAAGACAGTACTCCCAGGCTTCTGCACACTTAACTGTGCCCTCTTATTACTGAGTTGTGCTGGTACTTTATACATTCCAGATATGAGTTCCCAGTTGGAAAGGTGACTTTCAATTTTTTTCTTCCATTCTATAAATTGAGTTTTCACTTGATCATATCTTTTGAAGCACAAAAGATTTTAATTATGATAAAATCCAGTTTGTTTTCGTTTTATTGATTGGACTTTGGTGTCATTTCTATGAAACCATTGCTTAATGTGAGGTCATGGAGACCTATTTTTATGTTCGCTTCAAAGTTTTATCTCTTAAAGTTATTCAGGTCTAAGATGCATTGTGAGATTCTTTGTCCCATGTGCTACAACATTTATCTTAAAAATTAGTCATTGGGGTTGAAGGACATGTACTGCCAATCAGACCTCTCAAGTAATTAAGACGATGCCAACATTCCAAGAAGTATCTTTTTGCTGAAAATAACCAGAAATGTTCATGCAAATCCTAAAAGCACATTGGCAACTTTTTAAAGCCTTTAAGCATGAAGTACACATAAGTTTTATGTTATACATGTATCTTGTTATACATTCTACAGAATTTATACAGAAAGTCAAAATGCACAGATAGTACAAAGGTCAGAAACTCCCTCTGGATAAATTAGTGAAAGTTTGAAACTTTAGGCTAAGAGCCAAACAAAGAAGCTTTATCTTGATCTCTCTGATAGCATTATCACATATGGGAAATATTCTTATTTATTAATATTTAATATTAGAGTCTCCTACTATAACAAAAGTGTTTTTCTGTTTTACTTCTATCACTGAAGAGAGTGGTTCTCATCCTCTCGTGCTGTGGTGACCCCAACTGTAAAATTATTTTCATTGTTACTTCAGAGTGTAATTTTGCTATTGTTATGAATCATAATGTAGATGCAGGATATCTGTTTATGCAACCTGTAAATGCCTGATATGCAGGATATCTGATATGCGACCCCAAAGGGGTTGTAACCCACAGATTGAGAATCACTAATCTACGCTAATGTGTGCACACTGCCAATTATAAATACACAGGTAGCAAGTGACTGAATGACTAGGAGGATGGAAAGCTTCACTGTCTCTGAATATTCATGAACACAGTACTGCCACCAGTCAAGGATGCCTGCACAGAGACACTGCTAGACACTCCATGTGCACTGCTCCATGGTACCTTTCAGTTTCCTCATGACATATTGAGTGACTAAGAGTTATCTGTCACAGTTCCCAGAAAGAGCCTTCTCTATCTAGCAAAGTAGTACTGTTAAGTAGCAGTGCTTATTCATCCTTGCCCTAGCTATATATGGTGAGACATTTCAAAGGAAATACCCAGCAATCTACTAGGAAAACTTAATCAACAAAACACTTCTGTTCCAATTCCAGTTTGATTCTGAACAAGATTAGAGGTAATCATTCTTCCCTGTAGTCTCTAGTAGAAGTTCATAAGTCTAATGACTAGTATTATTTATATATTAATAATTATTTAAATATTACTATTGATTGCATACATTAAGCAACTTAATAAAAAGACTAAATCTATGATCTATATTTCAATCTGCTCATGAATCTGTCTCTTTTGTGTCTAAAATATCACATTCATATAGATTAGGTATGAAAAGGTACTACAGATGCCAGTAGCTCGTTATCTAGTGGCTTTTCCCTTATGTGTATGAGAAGAGCACATATTCATATAAGTGTATGAGTGCATCCATGCACACATGTAAGGGCAAGAAGACAACCTCTGATGATTCCTACCATATTGCTTTTGGATACAGGGTCTTTTACTGATCTAGAGAAGTGTCTCTCAACCTGCTGGTTGCTACTGCTTTGGCAAACCTCTTTCCCAAAATACTTATAATTCATAACAACAGCAAAATTGCAGTTATGAAGTAGTAACAAAAATAATTTTATGGTTGGGGTTCACCACAACATTAAGGAACTATAGTAAAGGGTTAGGAAAGTTGAGAAACACTGTTCTACAACTTACTAAATTGACTAGACTGGCGGTCTAACAAGCCACAGGGATTTACCTGTGTCTCTACTGTTCTAGTATATGAACTACCAGCCTTGGATTATAAAATATGGGTTCTGATGATCAAATTTAGGCTGTTGTACTTGTGTAACAAACAACATAAGCCACTGAATTATCCTTATCACCAGTTATCTTCTTTGGTCCTTTGCTAAGCAGTAAACATTAAATATATATGTTTCTCTCCAACTCTTGTTGAGTTTATGTTTATGTTGATATTTGGAAGGTTTCTTTGAGGTGGGATTACATCATGAGGATAGAAACCTGATCATAGAATTAGTGCCATTCTATAAACATATGGGAAAGAACCTGCTTTCTCCCTCTCTACCCTTCACCTCCAGAGTTGTGAGAAGTAAACTCATTATTCAAATTACCCAGTTATGACAATTTGCTCTGAGTGCTCAAATTCACTACAAAAACTATGATTTCGATGAAAATAGCCAAGTTAAATGCTTAAAATTAAAAAAACAAAACCAGATACTAGGCATTACTCTGTTCCAAATCCAGTAAGAAGTGACCACACAGGATCTGTGTCTATACATCTGTAAGTAGAGGTCACCTAGACGTCTGCGGATGGAGCTTTCTTCATCACAGTACCATTCCAACTTCCATCCACCCTTCCCCTGCCTAGAATGTATGCACACTTGCTGGGGATTCAGGAGCAATCTTCTACCACAAGGCATGGGCTGGAAGAACCAACCAGAGATCCTACATCAATAACTGCTTAGTTCAAGAATTCTGCTTACATGGAAAACCTTAAGTCTGTGATCTCTTATACCATGATTACAGCTTCTCTTTGGCTCATAGTCAAACCCACTTCAGAGCTGATACAGCGATGTGATTTATGAAAGTTAAACTCAGAAATCTGGGATCACTTCACTCATGGCTGAGGCAAGAGGATCCTGAGTTGGGAGATCAGCTTGATCAGAATAATGAGACTCTGTCTCAGTAAACCAAAATCAAAGCTTGGTACTGGAAAGGAAAATTAGAAAAGCTACAAACCAGCTACAAAGTTCTGTGTATGTATTGACACCTTAGTCTACCACTGACTCACATCTGGAATGTGCCTTATACGTGTTGGATCTGTCTAAGGCAGCTAAACAATTTTTGCCCAAATACTAATCCAGGACACCCCTGAGAGTTAATTCATTTCTATCAAAAATTTAACTAAGAAATCAGTACAAACTAGAACACTTTTGAATGAACCAGGGCACACACTTTCCCCATGGGAAGCTTGTATGCTCTGTGAACTCAAAATAGTAAAGCCCTTCCCCCTTCAGCTGACTGAAATATACAGCACTTGTATTTTACATGTACAATTAAGTTCCACATTTTCAATGGTTAGATTTTAATCTAAAGTACAGAGATAATATTTAGGTGAAAAAAACATCATTAGTGGCCGAGTTTTCTCTGCTACTGTTTTAATTTGACCACCTATCACAAGCTTTTTTGTTTGCTTCATTCATGCTAGTTTGCTCTCTGTTATCTACCTAAACAGCTAACTCCTCCACAGATGTGGTTACAACAATGGCTCGTCTCTTGTTTCTCTCCTTTATTTTATCTCTACTCCACTCACATTTCAATTAAAATAATGACAACAATAATGACAACAAAATATCAGCTGCAAGTTGAAAACCTGCTGGGTTTCCGTTAGTATAATTTTGCTCGTAATTTCCGTCTCTCTTCCTCTCTGATGGCTCTAAAAGCCATGGGGTGATACTTATTTCCTATAGTGTGCTTTCCTTCAAGTGACATGTGTAGAGACATTTCAAAAAAGAGAAATCCTCAATATTGGAAAACTGGATCATGCTTGAGGGAGCAAAAGGAAAAATAATTAAGTTTTATGTTTTCTTGTACAAGAGCAAGATAGATTCAGAGGCCTATTAATTTTTAAAGAGGTATGGGAGGAGACTGGATGTGAATGGCGTCCAGTTGCTCCATCTTCATCTCAGACCTTCTGTTCTCTGAACTGTGCAGCATTCCAGACCCTTGTGGGGTTAAAAGGTCCATGCTTTCACTTCCAAATGCTATGAGTTTTTGTTTGTTTTTATTGTAATTTTTTCATTCTTTTAGGATATTATTTATTAGTACTGTAGTTAAATCATTTCAACCCCTCCAATTCTTCCCACGTCTAACTTCCTCTCAAATTCATGACCTCCAATCATGAATCATTATTGTTCTACATATGTAAACATGCATATATATACATATATGCACATGCATACATATAAACACAGCCTGGTGAGTCCATTTAGTGTTGCTTGAACGCATGTGTATATAGCACTTAACACATGGGATTATATAACCTACCTGGCAGGACCCTCTCCCTGTTTTGTTTTTAAAATCTCCTGTTCAGATGAAGTCCAGTCTTGAGACTTAAGCTAATTACTTAGATGAGAAGTATTCTGTAACCAATCACCCAGTGGCCAAGGGAGCCAAACATATTGGATTGGGTGATGTAGGAACTATCACTATAACTAAGTCTCATGCACTGATGCAAAGAACTGACTATTCTTAGAGCCTTCTTAGATATGTCTATTGCTGGCCTGTGTGGTAGCTCTTATCTATCATCCCAGAAGCTGAGACAGATATTCTGCCAATCCCAGGCAAATATGGGTCACAGTAAACTCTAGGCCATCCTGAACTAGAAAGGAGACTTTGTCTTGAAAACAAAATAAGTAATATAAATTTATATACATAAATACACATGTGTATTCATTGCAGCAACTACCATTATTATGGCTAATGTTAAATACCTACGCTATACACTGTACTTAAGTCAGAGAGGAAAAACTTAAAATGTGCATGATTTTTAAATTATTCAAGCCCAGGTCTTCATTCATGCTGTTCTGAGAAACTCATTTTTCTTCTTCAATAGAAACCATCACTAGAAACATAAATGCTAATTTTTACAGTGTAGGCCAGCTTTAGGGCTAAAGTAAGAATGCTTTCTGGAAGTTACAAACTGTAATCAATATGACCAACATAATCTGCTACTTTACCGTAAGCATTCACAATCTATTCAAAAGTGAATCATTAACTGCATTGGAAAGTTTACAGGTAGGGAAATTCCTGTACATGCTGTTGAGACCAGACAGACATGAGTTATCACAACAACTAAGCTCAGTGGTTGTCCATTAACTTAAACAACAGGATTTTAGCCTTCTCATGGGAGCTGCATGCAGTTTTGAAGTATAAAAGAATTAATCTATATTATATATAATCTCTAACTTCAAAGAACATGTAGTATGGTAGGATAGTAAGGTATACAAATACCCTACATGGTGAGTGGTTCTTTCAATCGCTTAACCCAGTAGAGGTAAAACTGATGGGTAATTCTTTTACAAAAAATACAGAAAAACAAAACAAAAAAAAAAATGAGAATTTATACCACATGTTTGCAAGTAGTTAACTGCCAGACTTCCATGGTGTCAGGATTCCATTTTTTTTTCCTCTTAGTTCAGCATCCCAGTTCAGTTAACTAATACATATGGGATAAAAAACAAAATAAGCAAAACAAGTTATTTGGGAGCCGGATGCTGTGGCCAAAAATTAAGATGAGAAGAAATGATTCGAAATTCAAGAAAATCATAAATTAATGAAGAGAAAAGATCTACATTCATGACATAGATTACATTCTCAACAATATAATTATTTAACAAGCTTCTGGTTTTTAACTTTCTTTATTCAGGTGACTTTAAAACTTCTGGATTCATTTGATATTAATGACAAAGTCCCACCCATTTCTCCTTCACCTTCTGTTTTGCATTCTCTCCTCCCCTCTAGACTACATGTTTCTTAAGAGGCCACCAATTTTCAGATGTTTCCAGCAGAAGTAAGCTTATAAAGAAATTTAAATTGAGCTGGAAGGGTTAGGGAGATGGTCAAGTGGGTAAAATACTTAGAATGCAGCCATAAAGACTAGAGATCAGATCCCCTGGCACTCATATAAAGGCCAGGTACTGTGGTATATATCTGTAACCCCAGTACTACACTGGAGGAATTAGTAGGATCTTTGGGTCTCACTGGATAGCCAACATTGCCAATTGGGTGATTTCCAAGTCAGTAAGAGACCTTATTTCAAAAGTAGAGAGAGATCAAAGAAGAATCCACAGTTAACCTATGACCTCAACATGTGTGTACACATATATTCACACATGAGCACATGAACACATACACAGGCTGACATCACATACACATACACAGATGAATGTGTGAATGAATTAATTAATAAGTGAATACTCTGTAATGACTTTATGTCTCTGTTCTGAATACACTGTTTTTAAGTATACTACATTTTAGGCTAAGACAACCATTTTTCACTGAGATGAAGAGAAGTAAGATGAAGGTATCATGGTTATTCTTTACTCTCCACACCTCTTTGACAAGGCATTTCTTTACTCCAGAAGGAAAGTATGGCAACACAAGCTTTTAAAGCTGTAATGCTGATCAGTCTCAACACAAGAGGTGCATGATAGCAAAATTGCGCGCGTGCACACACACACACACACACACACACACACACACACACACACACACGAGCCAGGTTAAGAAAAGCTGAATTTCAGAGCATAGACTGCACCGTTCCAATTAGAAGCATGATTACAAAGATAACTACCAAACAGCCAATTCATTATTGCCAGAATTAGGCTGCACGATGTTACTATCATCTATCTCAACAAGGTCTTGGCAGATGTCTTCATCTGGGGACTGCAGCTTTCATCTCTGTGAGAAGAATTCGTCCTTGTTACATAGACTCTCTAAGTCTGAGCACTATATAGGATCGACAAGGCATGAAAACAATTAATTCTAACAAAAGGTGACGCACAGACAAATGCCTTCTCAAAGCCCCAAGTGAGCAAACTATTTTGATTGCAGTTAATGTAAAAATGTTTATTGTGTACTGAATGACAGGGAGACATGGGCATCTGTAATGAAGGCACACTAAAGGTAATTAGAGGCATAAACGAAAAGCTTATTCATCTCTGATCCAACTTATGGGTGTAAAATAGTCTCTGACAGCTCTCAATTGGCTTCTTTTCTTCTCCCACAGAATTCCTGTTCTCTACGCCTCTCAATCAGCCTTAATGCTTTTTCAAAAACAAAAAGTTATCTCCAGTCTCCAAGGTGTCTTCTCTCACTGACCTAGGTCTGTGAGAAATTCTAAATGTTGTTAGAAGTTGTGCATGAATCAAGCAGCCTGTCATTTGTTTTCCTAATCATTTTTCTTGTTGTCTTTACGTAAAGCTTCACATTGGGCTTGATAGTAACTGTATGACTATAGGGTAATAAACAGTTCATTGAGAGATAAAGTAAGGGCAATGTCAATTGCAGAAAAGAATGCTAAAGTAAAGTTACTTCCCTCTAATCATCCGTGTCTCTATCAAGGGACATCATTTATTCATTTAACCAGAGAGTCCTTCTGTCAGTCCACAATAATAATGTCAGAGTTATTACAAAGATCTAATGAGATAGTTTACATGACAGCATGGGGGATATATGAAAGAGTCCATGATGGGAAGGTGTCATTACATAGAAGCCCAAGGACAGAATCACTTCATGAAAATCTTATGGGTTTTCAGTTCAGACCTAGATCTAAATCCTGGTTCTGTTACTAGGATCTGCTCAGTTAGGTCAACTACCTGGCCAAGCGATAGTTCTTTATCAATGGATAATAATTAATTTCTGACCTCTCTCCCAGCATTGCTTTGAAACCTAAATACAAATCTAAAAGCATTTTTTAAAGTAACAACCAAAAATGTATTATTTGTACAAACATGGCCATTAATACTGCTGCACTGGCAGCCCTTACAGCTGCTGTCATGATAACTTACTACTCACTAGAACATAGACAGACTTAAAGAAGTGAATTGATCACTGCCATAGATTCATATACAATTGCTACAGGTTCAGGCAGTGTTAAATAAATAGCAGTGTTAATGTAATCTTTAACTGATCTCTCTGTTAAAGAGAATGATCATCAGTTTATAAACTACTTAATTCATATTTGGGAGATAACTATTTAAAGTTTATAAAATAAACAATGATTACAATAAAAATGAGAGCTTTCTCAAACATATTAATCATTATTAATCAATGAAATGTCAGTGACATGTGTGCTAAGTACATCAAACTTCATTAAAATGCAAATTACTCAAATTGCATTTTAAGTAGAATTTTCCAGATGCAAATGTCATGGCTTCCAAGTTGTCCAAATCATTCACTTACATTTTTATTTCCCAAATGCCGACATGCCAGAGGCTCTACTCCAAACTTCCTTTATCCACTGTTTTCTTCTTCCAAGTTGGGACACACATTCACACACACACACACACACACACACACACACACACAAAGACATGGTAGGAAAAGGAACATTTCAGTTAACTGACACTGGAGGTGGGCTCTGAGGATTATGACTATCACAGCTTCAAAACAGTGAAGGCAAATATTGTTGTGGGGATGGAGCCAAGTTAACATGATTTAACATCCATTTCTGTTGGGAGATTTACAGCACATTAGGAATTTAACTTTACCCCCAAACACCAGGAGGCAACCTCTCTGCTTGAAGGACTTGTCCTAGACAAAGAATGACAACTGTAGTTCAGGCTGGCAACTTTGTGTCATTCATTCAGAGTTGGAAAACCATCTGGCCCATTTTATCATGCCTACAAACTACTGGAGCCCTAGTGAAATCTCTTAACAGAGAGGCTCTGAAGAGCTTCTAGGTCAGTAATACTCCATCCCCATTGCTCACTGAAGCAGAAGATTGACACATTCTTAATCCAGAGAAAGGTGAACAGGAGTTGTGTATTTGGTACTTCTGTAGAACTTGACCCTGTGTGCTTATTCCTTCAGCTGTTTTATTTTGTTGTCTTTACAATGGATTGAACACAAGGCCTCAAGGTGCTTGGCGAAGCTCTACCTCTCAGCTATATGCCAATTAACTTGGCCAAGCTCTACCTCTCAGCTATATGCCAAGCTAACTTGGCCAATTAAACTTGTATCTCTTCTGTATGATAATTCATGAATATAGCATCATATTTGTAGGAGTTCTGCTTGTTTCTAGTAAATCATCAAGCAAGAGAATAATTTTGTGAATATCCTGTACTTTGTGTTGGTGTCATGAACTTTGACTTGGTGTCAGAAGTGCAGGTGGTCTTGGGCACTGGGACCTCTAACTTAGCATCTAAGTGGCACAAACTACTAACAACAGTTACCTACAATGATGTGTATAATCTTTAAAAACATAAGGACTTTTCAGTCATCAATGCCTTTGTATGTTCAGTGTCTAGCACATTGTTTGTGTGTGAAATAGCACCAATCAATGTACACTGGATGGCTTTTAGTGTAACTGAGGTTGACTTTAGACATAAACTAGCACTGGCTGAAACATCACTGAGACTTTTCCCAGTGTAACAATAGTTAAATTTTAGGAAATTTTCCTATTATTGCTTAGAATATGAAATGCATTTAAACCCAGAAAGTTTTTAGTGAAAGACTTTCTACACAAGAGAATATGCTCATGAATGTGATTGTTAAAACGTCTGTCTTAGGAGTCAAAGATGAATTCAAAGCTTACCTACCAGCAAAACAGAAGTGAACTGCTGTCATCTTAATGTGGAAGAGGCATGTTATTTCCTTTTCAATGGTGATTTCTAATGGAAATCTCAGCTGACACTGGAGCTGGACTACTAGAAGGATTGTGAATATCACAGATTTGGAATAGAGAAATCTAGAGAAATTTATCTGCAATCGAAATGCAGTATTCGATTGCGCATATCAGTGTATACAATAATTACTAAACACTGTGCATATCAGTGTATACAATAATTACTAAACACTGTGTTACCAATTTCCTAGGCTCAATGGGAAAATTATCTATATTTACAGTATAGGCTCAATGATATTCCTCTGCAGTTCAGTCATGTATACAAGCTTCAGTCCAAATTATTTCAATATAAAAATGTTGATGTGAGTAAATTTATAAAGAACGTAGACTTTAAGCTCTGCTCTCTTTTGTGTGTAATGAAAATATTCCCTTCTTCCTTTGACTCCCACCTAAATATAACCATTTTACAAACTCTAGGTGGGCTTATAGGCATTTCAAAACATATAAAACTCAAAGAGAATACAGCATAAAAGTAAGACAGATTAAACATTAAGGTATAACAAGTTGAACCACAAAAAATAAATCATACACACTTAATCTATATGTATAAAACATAATTTATGTATATAATAAAAAATTTACATAAAATGTCTGTTTCAGTTGGTTCCTTCACGGGGCATGAAAAAGCTTTCATTTTCTCTACTTTAAAAAAAGTGTTATTTAATTTCATTAAAATTGTTTTAAACTGCTTTCAAAAAGGCACAGTGAGTTTAAATTTAATCAAAAAATTAAAAACTAATGCACTTCAAAACTTTTAGCTACAAAAAAGTCAGAAGATACAAATGAGTAATAAGACATTCCAAGTTCACAGAACAGACTGTTTATTATTGTTTAAATGCCCAAACAGCCTAGAGCAGCCTATATAGTCAACATCATTTTTATAAAACCTCAATGTCTTTTCCTGTAGAATGAAAATAATGCACATTAAAAGTCAAAACAAACTCCAAAACAAATGGGAAAATAAGTAAAACAATTTACCTCGTAGTTGCTGCCCTTAAAGCATATATAACATTTGTAATGCTTGTTCTGGGAAAACTTCATAACCATAAAATATATATTTTTTTAAGTTCACTCAAAGTAGATTAAAGTCTCAAATGTGAGGGCCAAAATCAAAGCTTCTAGAAAAACAAAAATCACCATTTTATGACAATGAATTTTCCAATGATCCCCTCACTATAGGACACCAAAAGGACAGGGAACAAAGGGGAAATGCTTGGGAGACTTCACCAACTAAAAGTTCTGCACAAAAACCAATCAAAAAAAAAAAAAAAAAAACCTAAAAAAGGGCCACCGGCAATGTGAAAATAAATATTTGTGAGTAGACCTGATAAGGAGTAAATATGCACCGCATATAAACAATCTCCAACTGAGTAACAAATGGATAAAACAAGTAAGCAAGCCAACAAAAAACTGCTAAAGGAATTAAATATGTTAGTCTCCCAAGACTATGCAGAAGACATCATAAGTAATTTATGGAATGTCAGTGAGCTTTGAGGCCTTCAAAATTAAACCTTGACTCAAACTATACTTGGGCTCATCGTATGAAATGAAATGACCAATGTCAAAAGAAAAGAAATTCAGGAAGTATGGCTGGGAAAGAGGCATTTGAAGAATTTTGCATTGTTGGTAGCCACACAAAATAGTACCAATATATGGAAGACTGTATAGGGCTCTCCAAAAGAATTAAAATAGAGTTGTACTGTCTAGTAACATTATCTCTGGGCATATATGCAGAGAAATGACATATTTTATAAACATATTTTGTAGAAATATTTTATAGACATATTTGTATCTTTATGTTCAGTGTAGCATTAATCCCATAACCAAGAAGTAGAAGGAACTTAAATGCTTTTCAATAAATAAATGGATAATAAGATATACACAATGGAATCTTACTAAGTTTTCAAAACAAATATAATCCTATTGCGTGCTCTAATATGGCTGAAAATGTAAACATTTTACTAAGTGAAATAAGCCACTGGAAGAAGATATGGGGAAAATGTTTTTAATGGCCATAGATCTTTGGTCCTTACAACTGAAAGAGTTCTAGAGATCTGTTGCCCAATGTGTAGATATGACTAACAGTAAAGTATATGCAAAAATTATAAGATGAAAAACATTACTTTATGTCCTTTTAGCCAGAAAGGAGGAGAGAGAGAGAGAGAGAGAGCTATGATTCATTGTCTGCACATAGTATCATGTACCCTCTCATTCCAAATATCACAAGTAGAATACAAAACTCAACTCTAGCTGCACTGCCAAAATCAACACTGTCAAAGCAACCACAAGATTCCCATGGAATAGAGGTGGCACCATACTGGCCGCAGCTTCAGGCCAGCCTGGCTTCGTGACCTACAGAAAGCAATTTGGTCCAGAGTTCTCTCAACTTAGTTGATTTAACTAAAATTCTTGAGTGCAAAGCGAGGACCAGAGCCTGGCTAGCTGCTAATACAGTAAGCGGTGCTGAGATATCGTACAGTGAAAAAAAAATGATATCCCTAACTTGAAGCACAGTGCAGTTCATGATCTTAAAATCAACTAAACAAAACCACCCCTCACCCCAGGATTCTGCACTCACTCCACTTTTACCCTAGGATAAGAGCTTGGGAAGGCCTTAAAGCTATTCAAAACTTGAGATATTAGAGACTGGATAGAAGCTACTAAAAAATTTGCTACAGTATAGCAGCAGACCTCACAGGAAGAACTAACAAAAGAGAAAGAGAAGACATGCCCCAAAGCCAAAATCCTGAACACTTAACGAATTGATTCTAAAATCTAACCTGAATGTGATTATAAAATGTCACTTGGGAAAAATGAATGCTTAAAATATGAATTTATAACTATGGAAAACACTGATCAATTATGTTAAAAATGCTTGGAAAGATGAGTGAATGACTTTCTGTAAAGAGTGAAAAAGAGCCACACAATAAAAAAACAGGAAGAAATAAGTCAAGAACAGGAGGATATTAATAGAAGCCATTCAACATTCAGAAATGAAAAACACCATGACTGAAATCACAAAACTGCATAAAATTTGAACACAATGAGTTTGAATGTTCCTAGCTTACATCATAAGAATAGAACAAAAGACACGACATGAATATGGGATACAAGTTAAAATGTTTTATAATTGGAGAATTATTAACTCTTTGGATTATAAGCTCATTACAAACTTCTAGCAAGTAAAGATGGTTTAAGAACAGGAAATATAAAATGAAAATATTATTAAGGTTTCTATAGAGATTATGTAAAAGGAAATATTAAATTGGCAACAAATTCCTACATTCAACAACAGATGCAGGAAACCAATGGAATATCAACTCATGGATTCCAGGGGAAATGTTGGTCCAGTGAGACACGCACAAGTACCTGGACCATAGTCAAAGGATGAAACCAAAGGAAGCATGGATTCATGAGGCAGGAAATTACCAGTCACACAGAGATCCTCACACAAAACCTAAGAAGTCACTACACATGGATCCTCACACAGAGAATAATGAAATATGTAGTTTGGAGAAACAGTAAACACAGCAAGACTAAATTTAAAAACCATGCGTGTACATACACACATAAACTATTCATACAGATTATTTTCAAAGGCTGGCAAAATGTAAGCTATCTACAAATAATTCATTTGAAAGTGCAGGTAATCAGAATGGGCAACTGTATTTAATAGCCAAGAAAATATCCCATAGCAAATGAACCTTTTAGAAGACAGAAATACAACATTATTTATCAATGTGTATAATTGATACACATAGATAAATAATGTATATCAATTACTCTCTTTCTCTCTCTCTCTCTCTCTCTCTCTCTCTCTCTCTCTCTGTGTGTGTGTGTGTGTGTGTGTGTGTGTGTGTGTGTGTTTGTGAAGATCGGGAACGTTTCAGTAATGCAAGAGAGTTTAAAAAGATAAAAACCAAAGTAGGTTTAAACATGTAAAATGCAATGATTATGTATAGATAGAGATAACATATAGTTAGATATAGATAGATACAGATATAGATTATCTATAGATATGAATATAGATATCTACAGAGAGATAAAGATAGAAATAGATGATATGATATAGATATAGATGATATAGATATACATATAGATACACATATAAAATTAGTTCTGCTAACATTAACCTTTCTAGCTCCATGCTACAGCAACCAGCCCACCTCAACACTCATCTTCCCTCCTGCTTCTTAGTGAATGAAGAGAACTCAAAAGTAACAAGGGAACGCACCTCCAACTTAAACCTAAACGGAAACTAGAGAATGACCATATGGAAAGGATATCACCCACAGATTCCTCTCAGGCTCTGCCTCTCTAGGACCTCTGCATTTCAAACAACCACTAACCCTCTCTCCACATGATTCTTGATGGCCCTCACTGATGTGCACTAGTGCACTGGCCACAGGAAATTGGAAGCTGCCTTTCAAATAACTTCAAGCCTTAGCACATGGCCAACACACCTCAGGAAAGCTGAAGTTGGCAACAGCCTTTGAACTCACCAGAAGGTCTCTGCCCCTATTTCTCAGTGCAGTACACCAGACAGAGGAATGCAGTACAGAGTATGAGGAGGCCATACACTCTGGTGTTGGTCTCTTTAATCTCATTACAGACAGTTTTAAGCCAGTATTCACCATACAGTCTGGGCCAGAGACAGAGGTGTTTTGAGAGAAGAAAACCAGATGACCTATGCCAGAGATGATCTCCTTAGAATTATAAGATACTTAACCCTGCCATCCTAGCAAAGAAAACACTATGATTCTATAAGCAATCATATAAGCAACTGATAAAAAGCAATCTTAAGCAGTAGAATGTCTACTGAGAAATGGTTTTACAAAGGTGGTGAGTCTATTTCAGAACTCCAACTGCAATCAAAACTGCAGGTTTCTTTAAAACACCTCCCTCCTACAGACCCCAAACCCATGCACTTAGCCTCATTTCTTGATAAGAAGTGTGGAAAGAATACAACTTTGAAGAAGCTGTAAGGGATGAATCTTCACCCTACTCTGCCTTACTCATGAATACCAACCATTGGCCAATCAAAATCAACTCTAGCTCAGTGACCGAAGCCCTCTAGCTTCTGTGGCATTGCACCCTGAGGGTTTATATGCTGATGTGATGCCTCATGCAGTCTTTGATACCATCCTCAGGTCTTCTCCACACTTTAGTTTTTAGCCCAGTCAAGGTTTATGTTGCTGTTGTTTAGCTAACTAGAATTATTTTACCCTTCTTTATGCTTGATTTCATTTTTCTATTTTGAGTGAACTTGTGAGGGTCTGGAGTTATAGTTTAAGGTGGAACTCTTGCATAGCATGTGTGAGACCCTGGGTCATCTCTGATGCTGAAAGAAATAAAGAAAAATTTAAAAGGGCTTCCTGATAATTTCCATAAAGAGCTGTTGCTGGATATGCCATGAGTGATGAAAAATGAATGCTTGCTACTTTGTCTGAAAATGTTTCTTTCTTTAAATATGATTTTGATCAACTTGAAAATGTGTGTACTTATACAGCACATACATGGGGATAAATATAAATGGAAATTCAGATTCGAATATACTCAGAAATAGAGTGTCACCTTTAATCACTTAAAATTATCTTGTGTTTTAACTAACATATGAATTATACATATTTATGAGAGAGTATGTGACATAGAAATAAAGGCGAACATCATGTGGTGATCATGTCAGAGGATCTGGCCTATCTGTTACATGATGTTTATCATAGGTTTTTGGCAACATTCAGACCATAGCAACTTAAATACAATATGATAACAGGTGCATTACTAATAAAATTGTGTCTTGTATGATATACACAGAAAATAGTTACTTGAAGTCTACTAACACTATTCAGTGTTTACCCCACAGCTGAGAAACACAGGTGGACTTCCTAGATAGTCTGTACAATGACAAAGATGACCGAGTGGGTAGAAACATTTAGCTGTGATTTTCAAGGGACATCATTTTTATGAGTCACAAACAGCCAATTCACATGTGAAAAACAGAAATTATTCAGAATAGCTACATTTTTCTCAGGACATGAATTTAAAATTTTGACAGAGAATAACCAGGATTGTATTAACTTAAAATATGTCTTAAATACTTAAAAATATGTCAGTGCTCACAGTAGAGCTACTGGTACTACACCATTTGTCACTTGTAGATTTGAAGAGATGTTATACATGGCAGGGGCCAACACCATCATTTCAAAGGTTCAGAAACTAAGATAAAGTGAAAAAGTGATTTGTACATGCTCAGACACACACACACACACACACACACACACACACTATGCTGACATGTGTATAATATGCAGATATCATTGCTCATTCTACAAATTTTCATTGCCTTTAAATTAGATAATTCTTTAAATTAGATAATATGTCATATTAGGTAACATCTAAGAAAGTTCTTTCTCTACAATAATATAAAAATGACCCTCTATAAGTCATCTGCAGATGAAGAAGAGTTAACAAAGAAAAGTATCTTGCTCTTTGAACTGAACAGAAGGGTATGTTCCAAACTGCATTACCTGGAAGTCGAAACTAGATGTAAGAATATGTGACACAGAAAGTGATTGCTTTGTTCTCATTCCCTGAGGCATGACCTTTAACATCTAAATAGGAAAATCCTTACAACAGTCCTCAAAATCGATTTGAAATTATAAGGTGATATCAGTTCCATTAAGTGATTGCTTCACTAACACACACACACACACAACTGAACTACTTACTGAGCTGTAGAGATAGCCTTCTCCATTCATGGCCACATAAAGGCTGGCTTTCACGCCTTGGATGGCCACCACACGCAGTCCCACAGGAATTAGATTGAAGAGGGCTAGAAGGCAAAGAAAGAAAAAAGAAAAAGAAAAAGATCACTGAGCATGTGAATAAATCACCTTTTTTTTTTTTTTTTTTAAACAGAGCTCTTACATTTTTAGATGTTAAAAATCTATTGATTGGAAATCGTATGAAAATATTTATGGAAAGGGAGAGGGGCAAGAAGGGAGAAAGAAGGAGACAGAGAGGGAGGGAGAGGGAATTAAAGCCACAAGGAGAGCCACGCTGCCTTGCCATACCTCTGCAAAAATCAAAAAAGCTCCAGTGAGTTATATAACTCAACTGGACTGAGGAAAATGCTAGGCAAGAAGGACTGTAAGGGTCTACATGGATTGAAATATCTAGGGTCCCTACTCCTCAAAATAAACACCTGAAGTACAAGGATATATTTCTAACAAATAACATGCAACAATAATCTCTCAATAACAGAAAGCAACCATTATGCCTAAGAAATGATAAAATGTAATCTTTAAAACATGACAGAACCTGTTTTGGTCTTCTTGTTGTGACCCACTTGTTGGGTCTGGAGCCCAACAGTAGACATAATCATGCACTACCACAGAGCAACCATGGGGAGAGCTTGTCTCTTGATATTTTGAATCTTTGGATATAAATGAAGATATGTTAATTAATGACAAGGTGGTTTTTGAATGCAAGTGGCCCCCATAAGCCCATATATTTGTGTGATTGATCTCTAGTAGGTGGGCTGACTGCATGGAGAAGAAGTAAGAGGTCTGGCATCACTGGAGGAGAAATGTCGTGTCACTGGGAATGGACTTTGAGGTACTAAAAGCCCATGCCAGGCCCTGTCTCACTCACTCTGTCTCCTGCTGGAGCATTAGATGTAAGCACTCAGCAACTGCACAGTGCCATGTCTACTTTCTTGCTGCTCTGCTCCCTGCCATGATGGTCACAGACCCATCTTCTGAAACTTGGAGAGAGGTCGCAGTTAAATGGATTCTTTTCTAAATCACCTTGGCCTTGGTGTCTCTTCATAGCAACAGAACAGTAACTAAGACAACTGGACAGGCAATTTAAAGATGGTTTGAGCTACAATAGATATTTGTCATAACTAAAGAAAAATATACTATATAAAACATTAAAAATTAAGTTGGTGAGTTGATGTAGACAATGTAAAATCAAACAGAAATATTGTGGTCTTTATTTGTTCAAGTTGCTTGTAGCTCAAAATACTAAACCAATGTGTTCACTCAGAGAAAAATAAACACATGGACCAGGAAAGACAAAGATGGTGCCCTATGCTCCTTCTAGCAATGTCTTGGGCATAAAATATGACCCTGGAAATATCTGCATCATGCACAGAAGGACCACAACCACCTAGTTACACTTAGTAGATGGTATTGCCGAGAGGCATTAAATACCTCATGACAACATTGTAAAAGAATTCCTTGCAGATCTCTTTAATAAACTGACTAGCAGTCCTCATTTACCCTCTCTCCAGATAAAATTCCATCAGGTCTGATCCTGCCAACATTTGCTTGAGTACACCCATAAATTAACCCAGTAGCTTCCAGCAGGCTTTTCTCAACTGGAGATGGTAAGCTGTATGCACACAGCACAAACACAAGCAGATATTGTGTTTGGATTTTAGTCAATTTTTCAAGTGAGTCCTGCAGAGGATGAACTTTTAGACTTCAGGTTTCTTGTAGCAGGATTAGATTCCTAGTTGATGACACTGGTTAAAGTCTCTGCCTCTTTGAAGCTGTTTGATCATTTGTCATAGAAGTTTGGACTACACTGTAATAGTTGCTTAAGGATTAATTTTTGATTCAATTTAGAACTAAGCTAATTTTAGATCTTCCTATAGGTTCACCATTGATCTTGCACATTTTAAATTGCTTAAGAAATATAAAACAGTCTACTTAAGGAGACCAAGCTAAGACATATGGAGTAACCTAATATGGTGTATAATTTATTTCTATAATTAGTGTAATATGTGATTCTCTCTATATATAGTTTGTTTGTTGTGGAAGAGCAGGAAAAAAAACATGGAAGAGCTCTGTGCCCTGAGGTATCCAGGAAATGTTTCACACAGAACACAAGACGGGAGCTGACATTTATGAAAGGAGAAGAAGGCTGCATTCATTCTTGTGAGAAAGGAGAAAGTACAACTGTGAATAAACAAGGATTTTTCTAATCATACAGATTTAGACTTTATCAAATGGACACAAGAAGCATGACACAGGGAGACTAGAGCAGCATCACAGATCAAAAGAGAGTTTTGAAGTGGATGTTTCTAGACCAGTCACTCAGAGAGAGTCGCATGAGTTTGAGCTCCGTGCCCTGCATTATGTCATTAGTGTCCTCTCTGTAAGGCAGGCACATAAGGCATGCATAACAACGCACTGCACCTGTCAGTACCAAAGGAATTTAGAAAAGCCACTAAGCCCTTAAAAATGTTTCAGAAATAGAGTTATTTAACATTATCAGTAAATATTCCTTTTCATATATGTGGATAATCTACATGAGAGAATACACACCACAGTGCACATAAGGAGTCTAAAAGGCACCCTCAGATGTATGTGCTCACCTTCCACCTTCTTTTGAGACAGTCTATGGGTTGTTCCCAGGTATGTGTGCTAGGCTATCTGGCCCATAAGCTTACAGGTATTCTCTCCATCGCCCATCTCACCATAGGAGCTCTGGGATTCCATACACATTATCACACCCAGTCTATAAGACTTCCAAGGGTTCAAACCCAGGTTCTCGCATTTGTACTCCAAGCACTTTACTCTTTGAACCATATCCCTAGCCTGATTTTTTTGTTTGTTTCATTGGTTGGTTTTGGTTTTTCCAGACAGGGTTTCTCTGTGTATCCCTGGCTGTCCTAGAACTCACTCTGTAGACCAGGCTGGCCTCGAACTCAGAAATCCACCTGCCTCTGTCTTCCAAGTGCTGGGATTAAAGGCGTGTGCCACCACTGCCCAGCTTCCTAGTTTGATATTTAATATTTATAGCTAACAAGTTAGGATAAACATACGTAAAATATCCACAAATCCCCCTAGTAATGTTTTAGTTTATACTCAGCAACTCACTTAAAGCTTCAGAAGATACCATTTCATAGCTGTGCATTTTTAAGGTGCTTATAAACTCATCAATGGTATTTGGTCCTAATCCATAAATGCCATGAAGAATTTTTGGCAAAACAAGGATTGAACCAATTTTTAAGACAAACAAATTCAGAGAGGTAACTGAGGTGAAAGTTACTAAGGATTTCTAGCTCACTAACATAGTTATCTGTCTTTTAAAAAAGAAAACTATACTTTTTTTTGTATCATTTGAACTTTAAATTCCAAAAATATTTGTTCTTATCTTGTCACAAAGAAATATATATCTTAGCTGATTTTCCAACATGTGCTATGGGTAGAGATAGCTCTTACAGACTCACTATTTGACACAGGCACACAGGTCTTCACATGCTTAAAGAACCCTTCCTATAGACAATGTTCCTCGCTTCCTTTTCTCAACATTTTGTCTTATTGCTGTTTCAATGAAAATGGGACCCCTGCATCATCCCAGACTTGGAAACAAGGACTACTCCCAAACAGGTGATAGCAGATCCGTGAAAGAGGCAGAGTCCCTTAGAGTGGAACCATGGCAGCACTCAGCACTCAATTACTAAACCCTACTTTGGGGAGAGAAAATGGCCCTTATTGGTTAAGTCTATGTAAGCTTGATAGAGGATGTTAATGGAAGCAGAATTTGTGTGCAAAGAATAGATTAAATTAAATGCAAAGCAAGTGTGCATTGTAAATAGAAGCATCTACTAGAAAATATCAGATTTTAATTATTCTTGTGAGAATGAATTAAGGGAGTAAAAAAGAATCTGAGAATATCATCTCCCAAGAAGAGACCATTCTATCAGAATTGGAGCCTGCCTAAGGCAGCTGAAGCAGAAGAGAGAAGCCTTTCGAAGGCTATCCCTCTGTGAGGGGCTTAAGGAACAGAGAAATACTAATGGGTAGCTAACACAGAGAACATCCTGCATAAACCACAGGTGATGATAGCTTTCAAATAGAATGCTTAGAGAGACTTAGCTTTTACCTCAAAATTTCAGCAAACAACTTTAAATAGACTTTTAAGAATTAAAAGCCTACTCATCTGGGCTCAGAGGACTAGCTCAGCAGTTAAGAACTTCTTCTACGGGACTCAGGAGATAGGGTTTGAGCACCATGCCAGGCAATCCAAAACAGCCTTTTAACCCCAGCTCAGTCAGAGGACTCAACACCTTTACCTGCACACAGGTGCACATACTCTCTCTCTCTCTCTCTTTCTCTCTCTCTCTCTCTCTCTCTCTCTCTCTCTCTCTCTCACACACACACACACACACACACACAATCACACACACACTCTCACACACACGTACCTTCACACACGCATACGTACTCATGCACAGACACATGCATACACACACATGTGCACACACACACACACACACACACGTTTGAGAGCACAGAGTCAATTCTCTTATAAAAGATCTTCACCTTGCCTCCTAAATAACCGTACTTCTGCCTCATCTAGAGACCACTCTGGCTTACAGAAGCCCTTCACACTGGGTGGGACCTTCTACTGAATGTGATCTTCATCCTTAAGTCCCTCAGTAACAAGGATGCTGGACTCTATCCCATTCTTCAGATTCGCAGCATCTGCTCGTACCATTTCCTTGCTAGTCTCTGTTTCCATGTCTTACAATCTGACACCATCCAACATTTATAACTTCTCATCTGTCACCCACTGCATCCAAGATAATTAGCAGAATACAGTTTTCTGCCATTTCCTAACTTCATCTTAGTTTGTAGATAGAATTGGTTATTGTGGATAATTCTTCCCATCCAACTATTAAAGGTGTGTGTGTGTGTGTGTGTGTGTGTGTGTGTGTGTGTGTCTGTGTCCTGGTGAATACTCACCATGTGTGTGTAAGTCCCCACAGAAACCCTAAAGACAATGGTAGATCTAGAGTTACCAATAACAGTGAGCTGTGCAAATTAGGTGCTAGGAACTTAGCTTGGGTCCTCTGGAAGAGCAGCAAGCACTTTTAACCACTGATCCATCTCTCCAGCCCCATCATTTCAGTCTCCAAGCTCTAATTTATTCAGCTCCCCCTGAGTCTTGCACAAGCCCATCAGAGATAGTAAGTCCTTTCCTACAAGAATCTCATTGATGCATGTTGGAAATGAGCATTAGAATTATGTGTTTTCCTATCTAAGTGCAAATCTCTTAAAAGCACCTCTGTAATGTCTTGCTTGGTAACATGGCTATTGTTTGTATTCTTTGTGATTTAAATATAAGTCTGCAGAACTTTGTGAGTACCTACAAAATATGCTTTATTTAAAAATACTTATCACTTTCATAAGGATCTATCTATCGTATACTAACAATATGTCAAATGCCCTGAATATGCAAAGGAAGTTTAGTGACTCTGACAGATGCAACCTCCAGTGAATACATGTTCTTCTGGGGTCCTTCTGAGTCCTTAAATGGAAGGCACTGGACTTAAAATGGAACCTTGATCTAAGAAACTGTTATTTAACATTGGCTGAATAATAAATAAATGCATTAAAATTCTCTGTCTTGCTTATCCCTATCTTTTCTAGGTCGCATTTCCATAACTGACTATTCGAGAGACATTTAAGCTAATATTTACTGCACATAAAATACATTTGAATATGGAATCTAACAGAAGGAAAAGAATCTCGCTATATTCTGACCTGTGTAACACAGAATACAGGGGCTTATGAGAGAGAGTGTCTGTGTGATGGGTGTCAGGATACAGGGAGATAAAAGGTGACAAGGAAGGGGAGAGTGAGTAGAGTCTTTTATAATAACATTATAGATTGTTGTGATTAGTTTTAATGTGAACTTGCCACAAATAAAATCACATAAATGGAAAGCCTCCACTGAGGAACTGCCACAGTCATTTTGACTGATGTGGAAAGCACCTCCTATTGCAGGTTGCACCTTCTCTAAGAGCTCAGATAAATAGACATGGCAGAAGGATGATTCTTTGCCCTTTGCTAGCTGCACCTTCCTTCTTGCCTTCTGCTGCTGCCACTGATTCCTTCTCTGCAGAAGCATTTCATTTCCAAGCAATCATGGTAAGTTAAAGACCAACATCTCTCCAGGAATTTTCTGGGCTTCTTGCACAAGACTAGAACTGCTGAGACACCCAGCTTTATGAACTGAGCAACTGTGGGTTGTCACTCCCTACTGAGAGCTATTGTGGCACTACTCCAACTGCTGAGTTACTCAGCCTCAAGGAGCACCTAGCTACAGAGGCTGTGCACTTAGCTATGCCTCTTCTGTGGTTATTACTTTAAAGTTAATTTAACACATACATACACTCACCCTTAGAGTTCTGTCCTGTGAGAATACCCGGAATAACATGCACGTCGTTCAAAATGATATTGGAATAGAAAGATACTGCTTCATAAAATGCTGTGCTATTTTCAGATTAATTTCCAGCTGCTTATTATACGCCTCAAGTGACAAGGATATAACAATATACTCATATATCACAAAGAAGAAGGGAAGAAAGTGAGTGAAGAGAAGAAATTAGAAGAAAAAAAGGTCCCTTGCTAAATCACCTCTGAAAGAAACAAACTCAGTGTATCCTAGGATGACGTCTTAAACGTCATCTTAATTATATTTTGTATGTTCCCTCGTATATGGGGGGACTGTATGTGCAGGTTTAGAGATGGAGATTAGAAGGCGGGACCTGGTCCTCTCCTTCCCCAATGTGTGTCTCAGATATGGAGCTCAGTTTTCTAACTTGGTAGCAGCCATCTTTACCCACTGAGCCATCTCACTGGCCCCATAAGTAAGTTATGAGGACAAGTTTCTTGCTGGTTGTAATAATTAACAGGTATTAAAAGGCACAGTTGCATTTCAAATTCATGGTTGAAGTTTTGAGGTGAGCCATGAGGAAAAAAAATCTTATAACACAATAGAACCTAAGTAGAGAACGGAGATATTTAAAAAAAAAATTTTTTTTCTAGATTTCTACATTTCAAGCTGTTTTCAACAAAGATGTTTTGTTAATGTATGAATAAAGCCCTCTATGATACAAAGCCTTAACAAAATGGATATCCAGTTGTTTTCTCCTAAATTCTAAAGACTACTGAAATGCTTATCATTGTACTATTTACAATAGCATTTTAAGCTGCTCTACTGGTATTTCTTTGTCATGAGATTAATATTTGTATTTAGTGCTTATTTTCTTTATCACTCTCCAACATCAATTCTGCAACCTTCCTGTTCTCAATAACAAAATGTCATGGTTAAAATGTTCAGGAAAATGAAAGATGGTCTCAACTTTTCTATCCTCCAATAATACAAAGGTGATTGTATAAATTTTGGGAGAACGAGACTTGTTTACTCACTTAAATTGATTATTCATCCCTCCCTCATCACATCCTACACTGCACACAGCGCCTATTACTCATCTTCTTCATGCTTGTGTACGTGCATGGGTGTCTGTGTAAGGTTGCTATCTTCAAATATCTTGGTACCTATTAAATAGCTTATTTACTTGCCAATGACCTTTTAGAATAGCTCTCATTCTCTTAAACTACTCTAACTATGGTTAATATAAATTTGTGTGCATGATGCTTCGCTGTATGTGTAAAGGATGAGCATGATCTCTGAAATTAAGCTGCTTTAGTTATTTTTCTGAAAAGCTATTAAATGTTCGAAATTCTACAGTTTCATTTTGTAGTATCAAGAGTGCCTTGCACAATCAAAACCCAAATAATTCTTTCACTTTTTTTAAAGCAGCATTTTGTTTGTTTGGTTTTGTTTGCTTATTTGTTTGTTTTGAGACAAGGTTTCTCTGTATAGCCCTGGCTGTCCTGGAACTCCCTCTGTAGACCAGGCTGGCCTCGAACTCAGAAATCCCATCTGTCTCTGCCCCCCAAGTGCTGGGATTAAAGGCATGGGCCACCACTGCCCAGCGAAGCAGCATTTTTTTTTTTTTACAGAAATTAAGAGACAAATAAGATTGGTCTATTCCTTTAGTTTTCAAGTGAGGATCACAAGATCAGAATGATGCTCAGTCATGTTGAGACTTAATAGATTACACTTAATAGATTTGAGACCATGGTGACAAGGATTCTTTGCTGTTTGCTTTGTATAGTTCATCGTGGTTTTATGAAGATAAATTAAGATAATAAAATAGAAAGAAACCAGGCCTAGTTTATCAAGGTAAAACACAAACATCATTAGCACATTGGTTGGGTTGTGTTGAGACAACTTCTTGTGCACTGTGTAAATTCATCACCTGTCAATAAATAGCTGAACGGCCTATAGCAATGCAGGAGAGAAAAGGTGGGACTTCTGGAAAGAGATGGGAATTCTGGGAAAGAGTCAGAGGCAAGAGATTTGCCACCAAGATGGGGAGGAAGTCAGATGTAGGAAACTGAGAGGAAGTAACCCGACACATGACAGATATAGAATAGTGTCAAGAGGTCAGTTGAGTAATGAGATAGTTAGGGGAAAAGCCTAGCTTAAGTTCTAGGCACTAATTCATAAATAAATAAGCCTTCCTGCCATTACTCAGGAATGGGGTAGACACAGAAAAGCCAAATGGTTACAAACTTGTTGTTTTTCTGTCTTTAAATCTGGAACTTTAAGGGTAGGAGTGCTGGATGATCGCCACTCCGTGTTTTAATTTGGATTTCTTAAAATATCCTGGGATAGGAAAAGCTTTGGGTTTCACCTTACACAAATGCAAGTCCAGGAAGTCCAAACAACATACACTTTAAATAACATCATACATAAGACTGTAGAGTCAACATACTTTACACTGTGCTGACTCAACACATTCAGTCTGGTGCCCTGATTTATAAACAACTGGCCAAAAAATCACACTAGTTGATTTAGTTTCTCCGATGAATCTGTTGACTTATGGAACTGATTAGCGGTCTGGGGCTTAGAGACTGAGATTTCTCTTCTAAGCCATTGTCTGACAAAATAGATTATGGATTTCTGGCTTGGTGAAAATGAGCAACATAGCAGTCTCTTTCTTTGACAAAAAAGTAGCAAATATGTATACACCCGAGCACTAAGAGAGGGCCTGCCTTTGGCTTTTTAATGATGAGACTACCATACTCTGCCCTCCATGATATTTTAGAGATGTTGTAAAAACCCTGCATAATTAACAAGTCAGTTCAATGGGAGTCCTTTTTTTTCCCCTTTAGGATGAAAAATGAAGCACTTCACTATCGATAATGGAAGCAAATGCCTGCCATCACTCTTTCTCAGCAGCTAATTTGTCTTACACAGAAGATGTGTCTCCCAGCCCGTTTGGAGAATTCAATGAACAGCACAGGTTGTCAGTCCACAAGATCAATGGATGAGGCAAAGCATCCAAGAACCTTTTCACACTGTAGAGCATTCACAATTATACCTCCCACAAATCTTCCACCCAATGCATATTGATAGTGTTTCCTGTTAGGCTTACTCATTAATGCAGTGTGCATATTCTAGACACTGAGCAACTTAGGACAGAGTGGCGAGAAAGACAGGTGTAGCCCTTGTTATTGTGGCAGTTAGTTTGAAATATTGTAACAGTATTATATATCAAGTCCATGTGTGTCCTGCGTGTCGATCTTTACAAACAAGAAAGAAATTGAAAGTGTAAAAATATAGTTTGCCCAGGATCATAAAGGCAGCCAACAAATGTATTGATTTGAAACCTAAATCCTGGGGCTACAATGTGAGACTGTTGTTCTTAAATAAGAAACAAGTTAAACAATTAGAATCCAAGTAGTTATAAAGATAATGAGAAAAGCAGAGCAATGATTAGCAAAATTAGAAACATGAGTCAAAAATTTCTGGGCACCTGAAATACTCCACCTCTGCAAAGCATGAAACTTCAGTTCTTAGGTACAATTGCACAGAGAAAGTACAAGACACGTTACTTGACCAAACTACTTTAAACACTCTAGAACTAGACTGTAAGCCTCATTAACACAAGTTACCAGGCAAAAAACAAAAGGCTGCCTCACCCTGAAACTAAAAGGAATGCCACAGAAATTAATGCAATGTGACAATTGGTTTTAGAAATGGTGGGATTAAAAAGGATTTAAAAACAAAATACTGGTTTCTTCCTTTTATAATTCTCTAGCTATAATCGTTGCTTTGACTCCTCTCTACTATAAAAGATGGCTAGAATGTTTCCAAAGCCCTGAGCTCTGCTCTGCCCCCCCCAGCCCCCAACCTGCAATTACCAGTAACTTTCCCTGAGCTCTGTTTCCCCCAACAAACACATGACACCCTCTCCCCCCACCTCCCACCCCAAATGTCTGAAACATGACCCCTTAACTCTTCCACACAATCTCTTTCCAAATGAGTCAACTCATTTTTCCCCAACATGGCCAGAGTTTTCTCCACCAAGTGATTTCCTGCTTCCTTACCTGAAACTCGATTTTTCTAATCTTATCTTATGTGTCCTGCACCTGTTATTCACAATTCAATTTAAAAATAACCTCATCTGAGTCAGTGGCTTTGGGGCATCTCTGATCTCTAAAACCTCATAGTTTGTCTGATCACCCCATAGTACCAGAAGCAGCTTACATCAAGTCTTATTTTTACATGCAAGTCTAAGCTCCTCTACTGCTCTGAGAACTGGAAGGAGCTGTATCCAATATTTTAGTGTAGCTCCATGACCCAAAGGTTATTAGTCCTCAGTCTATTAGCATGGATGAAAATGGGGTGCCCATATGACAGCCATGGTAACAGTCAATCACTGGAGGAAGGTGTCTGAATCCAGGCAAAATGAAGGTTGTATGAACTTAGTGGCACCTGTAGGCACACAGGAAGATCACTTGTTCTACAAACCTGTCATTTCCAGCTTTATAACCTTCTTTTAAAATAAAATTAAAGTAAAATTGTAAAAACTTCCAGGAAAGATTATGATGATATCTCTGTACTTTAAGCTAATTAAAACTTTTGGATGAAGTTGTGCAATAAAATAATGCAAATTTGGAACGCAAACTTCAAAAGTTCCGAGGATGAGTATAGCTCATTGGTTCATAAACGGCTGTATATTGCACCGTTCTAAGGAGGTTTTGGTGGTGTTGTTGTTTAAATTCTGATGGCTATACCACAGCCATATCAATTAAATAAAAATCTCTGTGATCGAAAAATCAATAGCCTTTAACTCTACAGGTGATTCTATTATGCAGCAATGTTTAAAATCAAGAGAGTTACAATATATGGCAGGACAGGAGCGATGTTCTTTTGAACTGGGAACATTGGTATTCTCCTGCCTAAATTACTAATTATCAAGGACCAAGAAGTGATAATTCTAACCTCCCCTAAGGAAAATGCCCCAGATTGCAGCAAAGTTTCAAATTACATTGTTTTTAACCATTTTTCCCAAACTAAACCATTCCCCTCTAGAGAAAGACCTGAGGAGCTCAGAAAGCCACAGATCCACAAATTTGTGCTACAGAGTTATGGATTCAGTAATCAATTGCTGGTGTTGGGGAGAGAATATTCTTTAGTGGAGATGCCTACAAAGTGATCAAGGAGCTTCTTGGAGGTGGCTCTCATGCATTACTATTCCTTCTGGGCTGGACTCCTTGGTGATACAACTGTATTTGAGTCACTCATGCTCTGCACACCTGCACAGGAAACCACTGGCCCACGCTTCTGTAAGCCATCCCTGAACTACGCTCATGTAAATAACCACAATAAATTCATTAGTTCTACAAGCTAGAGTTGGGAGGAATACTTGACCTTTTGTTGGCGTCCTATCAAAGGTGAATGGACGTTTGTTTACATTTCCCTGAGAAAATCCATGCAATGCTCAACTAAATTAAAATTTGATTGATTTTTCCCAAAGAAGAGGCGATTCGGTGACGAAAGTACAAATGGCTTAGTACAAAATTATTCAAGGCTCTGCTCTAGTCTTCCATTGCCCCTGAAATTAGTCATGATTGCACTTTGACAGGCACAGGTTCCTCTAAACAGGAGAGATCTGGAGCACTTTCTTCAATGAGTGGAAATTTGATATCAGTACCAACCCCCACCCCAACACAACATATACCAAAACTTTGGCTTCAATGTGCTAACCTTTCCAAATTCATGAAACTGGTAAATGAGAGAGTCCTATGGTATCTTTGATTGTTACTTAGTTCTGTACTTTTTCTCCTATGCTATGACTGGAATATGGAAAATAAGCCTAAATACATACAGGAGAAACAGTAAGATTTATGGGTCCTGTGATTCCTAAAGAAGAGGTGGCAGGTAGCAACTGTCTAGAATATGTTGAAAGATTCTGGTGAAACCCTGTGAAGTGGGTTCAATAATACTGTGCAGACACGACATAATAGATGCTTCATTTCAAATTCTGTCTCTGGATCAGAGGAAGCAGCTTATGAAGAGCAACCACACTAGAATTTGGCTGAATGACTGCCCAGGACCACTCTATATGGGATGCTGGAAAACATGTGAAAATGCAAACACATACAGCCCACCCACATCAAATGTCCCAAGTCAGCTAAAATGAAACAGAAAAACATATCCAAGGTTTTGAATATACTGTGTAATGGTTTGCTACTTTCAAGCAACACTTTAATTAACCATCAAACATATTAAAGAAAAATCCTCAAGTTCAATGTTTACTCTGTCTGAAAACAATGCAACATAATATTTATTGGTGACTTATATTCCCTTCTGAATGTTTGTGAAGTGTTGTAATGTAAGGAAATGTTTGCTATGAATGCAGGAATATTTACCAGGAAGAAGACCCTGGGGCTACAGTGTAGACTGGATCAAGGACTCGGGAGTTGAACTCACTGAGGCCCAGCTATAAGCCTGTTATTTAATATCTGTATAGCCATGGGATATCTATTTAACTTTCCCATGTTTAAATGCACTCATATTCAAAACAGGAAGAGCTACAGTTCCTGTTCATACATGTTTGTCTAAAGTACACATATGCAAAATTTGTAAACATTTTCAAACATGTACTAAACACTTAGAAAATGGTCACTAAACATTGACTACTAAGATAGACATATCCCAAATTTATATGCTAAAAAAAAAAAAAAAAAAAATGGCTCTTGGGGTCAGGGAGATGATGGAGTGGGAAGAGGCACTTGCTGTGTGTGATGACCTGAGGTCAATCCCTGGAACCCTCATGGTAGAAAGAGATAGCCAGCTCCCAACAAAAGAGGGGTCAAAGGACATGTACTTCCTGGCAAGTGCATATTCATATAAAATAAACAGATGTAAAAATATCAATTAAATCATGTTGGAATATAGGCATTTTATTTCCCTGACCCATCCTCACTGAAGATATATAATATATCCTTAAAATTTCACGGTAATATGCCCTGAAATCACCAGTCCACACGAGTATGTACTTAGTATTTGCCCCTATTTCCTTCCTTACTTAGCGACTATGACTAAGTAATTCAACTCCACTGCCATGAATTAAGCACATGGCAGATCCATACTAATTGTCAAGGTACAGAAAGAGGAACCAACTAGTACCCTGAGAGCAGTCAGCAGGTTGCACACAAATAAATACACAATTGTGTAAATAAGATGTACAGGTTGTCTGGAAGGGAAAGCAGGCCTTAGAGCTAAAGAAACTCTCAATGGGGCTATGCAAAAATAAAAGACCAGCAGCCTTGCCTTCAGTGATGTCATACACTGAAAGGAACTACGTGGGGGTGGCATTGATATCAAATTTCCACTCGTAGTATGGACAGAGAAAAATGTGTGGTCTATAGGGAAATGCTTCACTAGTTGCATGAGACATTAAAATTGATTTATTAAATAAATAGCACTAAAGAATGGAAAAAATCAGGTATCCAAAAGAGACTGTTGATCACAGAGATTGACATTTATCTAGACTGAAATTTAAGTAGAAAAAAAAATAGATTGAAGTACACAGAAGATTAGAAAGAAGGATGTTAAGCACATGGAACATTGCTGATTCTAGTGCCCTGATGTGGAACAGACTTGATGTGTTTGAGCAACAGTGAGGTCAACTTTAAGAAGACAGAGACCAGCGGAGAAGAAACCCTAAGACAGGAGGTTGCCTCATATCAAATCTTACCAGTCAAACTTATGCTTTTTCCTTAGTGCTGGGGGGGGGGGGGAGATGTTGAACAGAGCAGTGAGTTTTTCTCCTATTTTGCCTTTACTAGGTCTCTGACCATGGAGGATGGGTGAGGCCGAAACCTTGAGTAAAATGATTAGCTAGGGAACAGCTGGGAAAGTCAAGGATAAGAGAAGCCCGCTTTAGCTCTGTGTACGGGTTTAAGGTAGAAGGGAATGTCATCACTGTTCTTAAGTTCAGTGCAAACCCCACTGTGCTGCTGTGTCTTACACCTTTGCCTTTTTTTTTAACAGTCTTTCAAAAGTTAAAAATAGTCATTGTCAACTTACAAAGTTAAAAAAGTTTCTGTTTTTAAGCATGTCTTTTACAAAGCCATCATTTTACAGAGAAGGAAATGTTAACAATTCAGCAGGGAAAAAGCCAAGTGATCTGACCCCTCGATTCAAGCCGCCATGTTTTTCCTTGGATGATGCAGAGCAGGTGTAAGTGGTCCCTTATTGTTTGAACACAGTTGTTTTTACAAACACTGAAGGAAAGCCACAGTTATCCCGAACTTGAAGGACTTTGAGACTCAAGAAGTGGAAGGGGCATAAGAAAAATTGGATGTGTCCTTGGCTGAAATCTGTTCTGTTCAAATGTTTTCACTTGAAGTAAGTCAATGAAAGCAGGCACATGTGTCCTTGAGGTTTAAGATCTTGGAGCATGTTTCATTGCTTGCTAGGAGAACAAATAACGAAGCGGTACTCAAACATGGAAACGCAGATGCAGCTAGCCCTTGAGCATAATGTGATCTGTGTAGTTGTAAACGGATGCACAGGGCTCACGGGCAGCAGAGTGAAGTAAGTATTTTGTGACAGGGAGCAGTTGCTGAGCATGGAGGCAGCCTACCACAGACAGAGTGTAAGAACTGAGACATTCTGCTGTGATTAGGGTGACTCATCGGGTGCTTTAGCTACTTTAATGTTGCTGTGGCAAAACACCTTGACAAAAGCAATTTAAGAAAGAAACAGCTTACTCTGATGCACAGTTTAAGGGTCCATGATGACAGGGAAATCAAAGCAGCCAGAACTTAAAGCAGCTGGTCACATGACATGCATAATCAGAAGGTAGGGAGGGCTGAACACAAGCTGCTGCTCAGTATCCTTCTTCCATTTACAGTCTAAGAGCTCAGCCAGGGGAATGGTGCCACCCACAGTGGATGGGTCATCTTACCTCAATTAACATAATCAAGAGGCCAGAGGCCCATCTTCTACATAATTCTAGATACTTTTAAGTAGATACTAACCATCCTATCAGGTGAATAAGATTAATGATTTTCCAAGAAAACAGAATTAGTGTATAAAAACTCAAAAGTATAAAACTGTGTACTAGTTTTTCTTACACTATTAAGTCCTTTGATATTTCTCCAAATTATGTTTGATTACATATCTGTCTAGAGTTGAGCTTGAAGATATATGCTTCTACAAAGTCCTCACATGATACTGATGATCCATTTTCTGAACTATTAGAGTATTATCCCATACCCTCCTGAGTTAACACTTCAAATACCCTCCTGCGTAAACACTTCAAACTGTTCCATATAACAGCAGTCACTGTGAAGAATTCTACTTCTGCTAAATTACCAGTCTATGAGCTGCTTACAATCCCTCCCCCAAAACAGTCAAACAAAACAGATCTAAAGACAAGGTAACAATAATCGATTGGCTTTATTAAGAACCACTGTGTTCTAGGTACTGTGTGAAACACTTTTCGTATGTCATTTAATTGATGCAAAATCCCTGAGACCTAAGTGTTAGTACATTCTCATTTAATGAACAGATGAATTAAACACATAGGCAAGTTAAATAACTGGCCCCAGAGTGCACACAGTCATGTTAATTCCTAGATCCTGGGTGCAAATTCCAGCTACATGACATGCAGTGGTCTTTACACACACCTTGACAATACAATGCAGTGATTTGAAAATTGATGACTTCATATCTGCTTACAGTATACTTCTCAGAGAAAAAAGGGGAAGTGATTAAAAACTACTTAGCACACATCTATCTCTGTACCAAAAGAAAAGAAAAGAGCATCAAGACTATGAGATTATGTGTCCCTCTTATCTGGTACAACTGTGCTCATATAAATGGGAGAGAGTTCATGTGACTAACCCAAGGCCAAATATCAGTTACATCATGGAGCCAGGAAAGGACTAAAGATAACTCAGTCCTCACCAGCTTTTAGGAATCCACTTGGTTAAATAGTTTTTTAAAAGATTCTAAACCAGTGTATCCCACCTATTAATACACTTACAAACAAGAGCACAATTTCACTGCTTCATGTTTTGCTTTTCTGAACAAACAGTTTCCTCATAGCAAGAGTCTCCCCATCAAAAAGAAAAATTCTGTCAAGAATAAAGTGACAGATCCAGGTTAAAGAAGCCAGGGGAGTTATTCATTGTGATATACGTAAGGAGCTAAACTATTCAAGGGAACACAAGGGTCTTGTTCTAGCTTTCCACAAATACTATACTGAGACAATGTCATTAACAACAAAACTACACATTTTTAATAAATACCAGAACTAGTCTCTTAATCTCCAAATCAGACTGCAAAGTTCTTTCCTTTCTAAAAAATAAAAAATAAAAATCCAATGAAATACATGAATTTACAAGTTAAGGGTCATGGCAGATGGTGCTATAAAAAGAAAGTGCCCCAGAAGAGTGACAGCCCTGCACATCCTATAGTGCTACTTAGTGGGGTAAAAGCTTTGCTTGGGGATACCCGCAAAGATAATGCACTCACTTATTTCTGTTTCGACTTAACCGACAGGTAATTTAACAAGAGATAACGACATAGTCCTCAAGTACAGATGGCTTTAGAAAACAAAATTAAATGTGGCATAGCTTTTCTCTGTCAAGAACTGTAGCAAACGCTCTCCAGCAGGTGAATGAAGAAGGTCTGGGCCAAGAAGGCCCATCATTAGGGAGGGTGAATGTCTTCATGGCTTTGGAGGCATCTGTATAGCCGTAGAACTAGATACACAAGATTCCCTTGACAGTTTTCCCCTGAGCAACCATTTGGTTCGTGTTTCTGTTCATAGTTGAACAGGATGAGCTCCTGCTGGCTTTGGCTATGTCTATATGCTTGCGACTAGTCGTATCAAAACATCATATGCTTGGTATTGTATAGAAAACATAACCATGACTAACATTTTACATTTACAATTAGATTTCTAAAAAATCAGATATAGGCCATTCTGAAATATGTTTCTTTACACTAAAATTATCATAATGAAGTTAAAATTTTATAAGATCTAAAATCTGTACTTGTATTTATGACGGACAGGAATATGAAATATTAAAAACAGAATTAAGGGATGCAAATTAATTTTAGGTTAGCTCTCAAAAAGATAAAACCTGAAATATGCTTTATTAAAACAAACAAAAGAACTGGTTTTTCAGTCTGGTCATGAACAGAGATCTTGTGTGTGAATGTAAGTGTGAGTGTGTATGCATCTGTGTGTATGCATGTGTGTATGCATGTTTGTGTGAGTGTGTATGCACATGTGTGTTTGTATGCATGTATGTGAGTATGTATGCATGTGTGTATGTATGCATTTGTGTGTGTTTTTATGCATGTGTATATGCATATTTGTGTGAGTTTGTACACATGTGTATATGCATATGTGTGTGTGTGTGTGTGTGTGTGTGTGTGTGTGTGTGTGTGTAGCAGTATGTGTTTTACTCGGGACTGAACCCAGGGCCTTCAACATGCTAACTGCTCTAAGGTCTTCCTCTCCTTCAGCTTTCTTTGATTTTAGGTTTATAAACAGGGTTTCACCGAATTACCCAGGTTGACCTTAAAACTTAGTAGCTCAAACGGGCCTTAGAATTTTTATTCCTCTGCTTCATCCTTCCTAACATAGGCCTATGTCTATATTAGCGGAACGAGTAAGTTAAAAAAACTAGGAAAGAAAGGGAATCAAACCATGTTTAAAGTAGAATAGGAAAGACAAAAAATATTCAAGGGCAACAAAATGAGCAAAAACATAGTGCAACACAAATACAAAGATGTTGCTATGTAGATTTAATTTATATAAAATACAAATGGTAAATATCTGTTTCACGGGATAGCATAAAGAGATGATATACAAAGAAGTATTCAAATTAATTTATAACAAAAATCAATGTTTGTGTATTTAAAAAGTGGTCACAACACACACACACTCACACACACACACATTTTTTTGAGTGTGGATGCCTCACTATGTAGTCCCCTTTAGTTGTGTAAGGATAATCAGCATTACAGGTGTGTGCAGATGCTGTTGCTTCCCACTTGTACACAAGTTCTGAGGATGCAAACAGGTCCTCAGGCTCTCACAACAAATTCTTTACCCACTGAGACAGTTCTTTGTTGTTTTGTTTTGTTTGAGACAGGATTTTTCTGTCCAAGAACTAGCTCTGTAGACCAGGCTGGCTTCAAATTTACAGAGATGTACCTGCTTCTGCCACCCAGCTATTGAGATTAAAAGTGTGTGCGACCACCACCACCACCCACCAGGTTGAGCCAATTCCTTAGCCTACAAATTAGGTGTCTAAAGCATTCCAAAGAAATTTGCATTAATATGAAAAATAATATGCCAAATACACATTATGAATTTTAAGGATGATAAGTGAAGAGAAAAGCAAGTGAGAAGCAGCCAGAGCATAGCAGGAAAAAATACCAAGATTGTGGCCAGTCCAAGGAGGATGGACTGCAAAGAATATCTTTTGGACGGAGTCAACATCTTCTTTTCAAGGAATATCAGAAACACATCCATGGTTTAACAAATTTGAGTTTAAAAACTCTACAGCAAGCACCAAAGATGTGTACCATGACAGAACTTCTGAGTCTGACCAAGGAGAAAAGACAGACTGAAATTTGTTTGTGGTAAGTGATTTGGGAAGGGCTAGAAAACTGGATTTCCCTCAGCCTGGGTGCTCTAAAATGGTGGAGGAGGAAAGGGAGTGAAATTGAATCGATTGTTATCTTAACAAGTCCTATCTAGAAGGCTTTACTTGGTGAAACTGCAGTGACTCTAGACAGCAGGAACTGAAAACTGGCAATTCTCTCATTTCTACCACAGCCTTGTTTTGTCCATGTTCAGACATGACTCCTGAGTGGGTTTGTTTTTATCTTCAAAGACCTATCCAGGGGCTTTGCATGATTGTACCTGTGGAATGGCTTACATCCCACCTGCAACCATGCAGCAAGGTTGTCTAGGTACAGGGCTAGTTCTGCTACTCCTGGCACTGTTACCCCCCACCCTTGGAATTCTTTCCCACAATAATGCTGGAAAGAAAGAGCTGAAGGAGACCTCAGATGTCTCCCTCCCTGACTGTTTTGAGCGCTTGCTTCTCCCTGTCACACCAAAAGGCTTTCCATCAACCTCTCCCCTCTCTTCAGGTGGGCAAAGCATGGGCCCCACTCATCAGCCTGTCAATGATACCAACATAGCATGCTGCCCACTCCATAGGCAGAGGGTACTGTGTGTGTTTTTCAGCAAAATGAGAACAATGCATCCGGTTACAATATCATCATTACATTCTTTCCAGCATTTTAACCTCTTCAAATTCATCTACTGTGATAACTTACGGAACACAATAATGGGTTTTTAAATTCTATGAAAAATATTCCTATTAATACTCTCCAAGCTGCAATTGTCTTTTTTTTTTTTTGTAGTAATGTTCCAACACAGCCTGCATTTTCCTTATCATTACATCTGTAGTGATTCTTATCTGCTACTGCAGAAAAAGAAACCATGTGCTTTGTACTCAATTACATATAATTAGTCTTTTCTACATGAACAAAAGAGCAGGTGTCCATCAGTTCTCTGAAGATGTATTGGTAAAGTTGGTTTGGATCTAATGATTTCTATGAACCAAACAAAACATTTCTGTTAGATGTTAATAGTAACAGGATTTTTTTTTTCAAACAATCAACTGGCTTTTCTCTCCACCCACACAGAGTGGAGGAAGAAAAGACATGTTAACAATTTAAAGTCTTATCTTTTTTTTTCTATTAATAACCAGGAGTAGAATTTAAATATCTCTCAGGAACTATTTAGCTTTAGTCTCCACTTAAAAAATATAAAATTACTATTTCATTTGAAACGTTTTATTAAAATATTTGGAAGGAGATGGTCAGGGAAAAGTTCATTAGTTGAAGAGGTGATATCTATATAAACATTGTAGCGCAGTAAATAGTAGTAAGGGTGCCTATCTTTGGTTTTGCTAATTGCTCTGATGTTTTGTGAAACTTCACTGCTAGAGAAAGCTTGGGGAGGACAAAGGTGCTTGGTACACTGCTTTAATTTCTTTAAAGTCTAAAAGTATTTTTAAAAACGAAGGTGGAGCTGGACCAATGGCTCAGTGGTTAAGAACACTGGCTGCTTTTCCAGAGGACGTGTATTCCATCCCCAGAACCCAGCTATCTGTAACTCCAGCCCCAGGGATTCACCACCCTCTTCTGGCTTCTGGGGACAGTGCATGCATGTAGAACACAGACATACACGTAGGCAAAGCACACATACATACAAAATAATAAAACAAATTTTTAAAGAAATACAAGGTAAACCTTGGTGGGAGAAGTATTCAGTCAACCACTAAAAAACCTGCTTACAAGAAGACCATCAACCATCCACCCACCCATCCATCCATTCATCCATCTATCCATCCATCCATCCATCCATTCATCCATCCATCTACTTAGCCATCCATCCATCCAACCACCCAACTGCCCACACATCCATCCACCTACATATCCATCTATCCATCCATCCATTCATCCAGTTCCCAATGAATGTCTACTATGCATAACAGACCACTGCAGGGCTGGAGAGATGGCTCAGCAGTTAAGAGCACTGACTGCTCTTCCAGAGGTCCCCAGTTCAATTCCCAGCAACCACATGGTGGCTCACAACCATCTGTAATGGGATCCGATGCCCTCTTCTGGTGTGTTTGAAGACAGCTACAGTGTACTCATAGACATAAAATAAATAAATCTTTAAAAGAAAAGAAAAGAAAGAAAGAAAGAAAGAAAGAAAGAAAGAGACCACTGTAAATAAATAAAGAAGTATGTTTTGGTATATAAGATAAAAATAATTAATAACAACATATATGCTACATAACCATGGAACTTAAGATTAGCAGTAAAATGGATGCTTGTTTGGATCAGAAATAACCCCTAAAGACTCATGTGTTAAAGGCAAGATCCACATCTTGGCATCATGGAATACTTTTAGCACACATGTGTATTAATATTAAATTGCCTATAAATAGCCTCATAACTGTAATAAATTTGATAACAGAATGTAAAATGTATATGGCAATGTTCTCACTTTTAAAAGGCTTAAGACATGTCAACCAATATGAAGAGTGGTTTAAGCATATAATTAAACAGTAAAAAGCTATTTGTTAGACTATACATGCGATATGTTAGTATGCAATATACAGCATGCTGTTTGAATGTACTGAGAAGCTGCCTCTGGAAATAAAATTGTTCCTCAATTTCAGAGCTCAAGAATTTTTGTCTCAAAGTGTCTCCAAGGCCCCCATGGTGGAATGGACTGTGCCCTTTCAACCTTGTGAGGGGGGAAGAGATCAAATGAGACAGCCAAAGAGTGTGAGCGTCATGTCCTTGAGAAGAACTAGAAGATGAACCATCTCCAACAGATGTTGCTATTATTTAATCCCATGACATATAAAGGTCCTGCAGAGGCTAAGGGAAACTGGAGTTCAGTCTTGGACAATTCATTCATGGAATGAAAACTCAATCAAGAACCTAAGTTGACTGTCTCAATGTCCTGGTTTCTGTGGGATATTGTGACTCCTGATTTGATGGTGTTATGTCTATATGTTGCTATTTGTTACTATCTGTTCTTTTTAGTTTTTATTTTAGTTTTACTATTAAGAATTTCATATAGATTATATACTATATATGCCTAACCCCATATAGTATGATAGACCAAACTCCAATACTTCTCCCCTACCACTCCTATATATCCTCCTCAACCTTAATTCTGTTTTCACTTGGAAGCCCCACACTAGGGAACCCTCAGCTCTGTCAGAAACTTAATCTCCCTAGGACCCCAACTGATTACTTCAGTCTGACCTTCCTGGTTGATTTCTGCTTGGTGTTTCCCTGATATTTTGCTATCTGTATGTATGTCTGTTTGTCTGTCTGTCTACATAACTATCTGTCTATCACTTGCTATTTATTATTTTATTTTGGTTTGCTATATAACAAATAAGCTCACTCATTCAAAACCCAGTGTATGGCTACAGTAGATCATTTCTAAATAAGCAAAGTCAAATTGGGAGACATTATTGTGCCTGATAATCAAGAAAAACAGAATTTCTTCTTGAACAAATTGTTGAAATATATTGAACTTTAAATTAACCTTTATGCTGGTATCCAAATAAATTTATAGTAATCTTTAGACTTTACACTCTTAAATTGTCTTTATGTTACTTTATCAAAACATATGTACCATAGGTCATCTAACTTAAAAACAATGGTGTGAATTTGTGAGTTTAAACCATATCTATAAGCCTTTCATAGAACACATAATCAGTTATCCCCTATGTGTGCAGGGCGAATATATCAGGCATTTTGGTGATACGTGTTTTTATTGTATGCCTGAATTATATTGCATAAATGTATGTATGTATGTATGTATGTATGTATGTATGTATAGATAGAAAAATAGATAGATAGATAGATAGATAGATAGATAGATAGATAGATATGTGCCTCACTTGTGATCATGTATGCTGAGTGTTTATATTTACCATGGCCATGTCTCATTCAGAACACAATATTTTAAAGTACTCCTCTACTTCTCTCAGTCTTGTCACATCCTCTTCCAAAATGCCTCCAGGGTAGGTGATATAAATGGTCCCGTTTTCCATTTTAAAAATGTCCTTTGGGTGGTGTTGACAGCAGAGGCTGCTGCTATTGTCCTCTCTAGTCTCCTCTTGTGAAAAGTGAGGTCTAGAGGTAGCTCATAATTAATGTAAGTGACACAGCTATGCACTTCCCTGACTCTGTTGTCAGTGTGTCCTCCCAATCAGACACTGAAGTGCAGATGCAATAGATGACAATCAGAATCAGGGGGTATGGGCTCTTCATTCTTCTCGCCTGAATTGAAAACTTTAACCACTTAGAGAATGCATTCATAGAAGTACAAATTAACAGTACAGACCACAATAAAGTAATCAACTCCTTTGCCAAGAACAGAGAGAAAAGTAGAATGAGATTCTTCATAATAAGGTCTTTCTTTATTGTAATTCATATTTTGTAGCATACAACATTAAGTAAACAAAGAAAATTCAAAAGGGGTGGACAGGAACATCTCAGTGCTTTAAGGATTTTGAATTTTGCTGCAAATGTTACTGTTAATTTACAGAATTACATCACTGTACAATATCTGATTTCCAAAATTACCTATTGAAGTGTGGGAAATTTTCAGTCTGACTGAATCACAGACCATTGGATGGATATTCAACGGGCACGTACTATGAGTCTCTAATTCTTTTCTTTTTGCTTTGAGGAAAAGTCTTATGTAATCCAGGGTGCTATTATACTCAGCCTAGAATTAACATTCAACTTCTGACCTTTCTGCCTTTTCTCTCTAGAGCTCTATTACACTCATGCACTCCACACTGAATTCATCCACTGTATGTCTAACACCACAGACCTAGTAATAAACAAAGACAAAATTATAAAAACAATATGGCACCCTGCACAACTGTAGAACACTAGGAATGTAGCCTGATCCATCGTATGGTTGTGGAGAAGTTGGAAATTATGAGAGCTATTATTCTCACTTCTGAAACATCTGTTATGTTTCTAAAATACAAATATAATCTCTTGTGTTTTGAGGAACTATATTTGCTTTTGAACTGGTCAACAATATTGCTTAACAGTTACTTCTGGGAGATTTTAAAGTAATACTTGTAACTTTTATTTCAAAACGATTTTAAAGTCCGTATTAGATCTACCAGTCTTTATTAACTTCTTCCTAATATATAAGCATATGTGTATACACACACACACACACACACACACACACACACACACACACACACGGTTATACTGAAATTTTGTTCTTAACCAAATGAAAATGCCTATGTGGTCAGTGATTGCCTGTAGAAGTAATGTTTTCCATCAAAAACTAGGGCTCTGAGAAATATAACTTGTTTATCACTCGGGTCTAAGATTTAAATACCACCTTGTGTAGGAATATCTGTATTACTTCTATGAGCATTTATCACCCTGACAAGAGACAGTCCAGTGAGAAAGCATTCGCATCTAATGACTGCTGGACATCTTTCAAGGCTCCTACCTTCTCATTGAGTGCATAGCCTCTCTGATATTGCGCTTTTATTTTATTTTATTTTATTTTTTCTGTAGAGTTTATGAGAATAAAGCTGCAAGAAGGAAAAAGGGGAAAATACTAGCTCACTAGTCATCAAAGAGTCCAAAAAGCAGTATGCCTGTGTTGGGCCACGCATTCTATTTGCACTGCATTGCAAGTAGCTGGTGTTCCTTACTGTAGTCGCTGTTTTCGTCCTTGGTCCCATCAATGGTACCATCTGGATGCATCTGCAGGAAATATCCCTGCTGGCTGAATAACCTTGTCACAATCCCTTTCAGCTGGGGTTCTGCAAGACAAGATGAAATAATTATTTGCTTTTTTTATTTTGTTTATAAAAGTGCACACTTGCAAGTTGTTAGAGACATTCTCTAACTAAATGCATAAATGCCTGTGTCATAAATATTGGAATTAGCATTTGGAAGGGGGTCATTTAATGTAATAGCTGTGGTTTCCTCCTTCCTAGAGGCAGAACCGTAATACTTTGAAATAACATATCACATGTAAGTAAATATTAAAGCTAATTACAGTTAGAAATACAGTCATGTTAAAAATAATTGCCCCCTATTCTACAAATGGTATCTTCCTGCAAGATGCTCCCTGCACCCCAAGTTTATGGTTATATTTCAGCATCACTGAAAAGGCAAAAATACAATCATAACCCTCAGCTTCCTGGTGTCATAATTGGGGCCTCAGAGACTTTTTCTGCTGGATCTCAAGGCACCTGTCAGAAGTTCTTAGTTTTTAAAAAACTCCATCTGATCAAGTTCAACCTGAAAGACCTACAAGTAAAAGCAAAACTGTGAAGAGATGAGATGCTCAGTTACTAACCCTTCACCACAGAGGGTGCCAGCCAAAATCACCTCATCACAGAGAGGCCGGACACACTCACTTCACCAATAAAAAGCAAATCAAACCATTTTTTTTAAATGTAAATGGTCCTCACTTTTAAGCATTTTATAAAGTTAAACCATTGAAATCCTTTATATAGCACATGTATAGTTCTATTCATCAGCTAATATATATATATATATATATATATATACAGCATTCTTATTGCCGTGGTCCCTATAGCAAAAAACTCGCCATCTTTTCATCTCTAGTGCCGGATGAAAATTATATTAGGATATTTACAGCTCTAGTTATTTCTCAAAACATACATGTAGTGAATTGGTCTGAGGTCGCTTACATTGTAATGCTAAATATTGGCCCCTAAGGCCTGATTGAAACAGAGATGAAAGAATCTATACATAGACCCACAGGATGCTATGTGACCTTTTCCCAAATTATTCCTGATTGGTGAATAAAGATGCCTACGGCCTATAGGTGCACAGAACTGAGGTAGGCAGAGCTTCGTGTTCTCAGCCTTGGGGTCTGAGGAGAGCATGAGGGAGAGAGAAGGTGGAGAAAGGAGAAGTCATCATGGGGAAAGAATATTAAAATAATGGCCATGTGGGTTGGCTAATTGGAATTAAGAGCAGGGCAGATGAAACATGACAAATCATATAGTGGGATTATTGGCTGGAAACTGGACATAATATCATAGCGGATAACTATCGGCACTGCTCTGGTGCTATTTAAGGCTTTTTAAGTAGTAAAGATCATGTGTGTCTTTTCTCTGGGAACTGAGTAATCAAAGAAAGAATAGAAGCCCCAGATTGAGATAAAACATAATCACAACACATAAGAGAAGAAGGAGGTTGCTGTCTCTGCTGATATAAATTGTTTTGAAGCCAAGGACAGTCACTGAATTTATGCCTATCAGCCGCAGCCTTTGTGCTTATTCAATCAAAGATGGCTAAACAATTTCTCTTTTTCTTCTCTTTCTGGGAATACCCACTTCAGTGATGTTTAAGTTCTAACAGGAATCACAATTCAAAACACAGGGTAGTGTGTGTGGTGTCAAGGTGTCCTAAGAGACAAAAGAGATACAAAGAAATCAGAAATGAGAAACACGGGATAAATACAGAATTACCCAGGCATTCTGGGTAATAGCAATCTATCCTCTTGAATTGAATTAAATGCTTTTAATTTATAGATCTAAATTTTCTTATCAATACAATATAAAAGTCAAAGTAAGCGTTGGGTCCCTTCCATGATTTGCTTCTTGTCACATAAGAGTGACAGGATTTGTCCTCAATGCTTATCCTCCCTGGATCCACTGAACTGTACATGCTTACCAAGGCTATATCAGAGAAAAACACATCTACATAACAAATGATTGGGCCTATCTCAGCTCTGGGCATGGAACCCAACTGAGATCCCCAGCTTTCCAGCTTTCCGGATTCTTAAGGAAAAAATATATCACCCGAGACTCAAGTTTCTCACCTGAATAAAAAAAAACAAAAAACAAAAACTCAGACTATAACCCCAGAGAATGTTAACTGTATAACTGTATAACAGTATGAACTAGAAAACTCCAGAAGCCTATAAATCCTAATTAACAAGTAAAAACTTTACTCGTAAACTAAGGAAGCCACAGGGGTGGAGACGGCACTCTGAGAGCAGACTCTAGGCCTCCTGGGTCTGTTTTGGCGAAATACCAGCTGAACTTGGGAAGGTGAAGTGTAAAGGGCAGGCTGAGAATAGACAGACAGACAGAAAATGACAGGGGAAAGGGACAGCAGTCTCTCAATCCGTGTCTTTCTGATAGGCTTAAGGTCACTTAGGGAAGTCCGGGCTTCTTTAGTAATCAGATGCATGGTGCCTTACTCATTAAAGCCTGCAAATTATTGTTTGTTTTCTTCATGCTCCTCTTTCTCCATCTGCAATTAAACACTCATTGCTTTTGCCATGGTGATGTTATCCCCCTGTTGGGACTCTGGGAGTTCAGGTTGGTAACTCTTGTTCAGAATAATGAGCACCAGACTTTTACACCACCTCCCTGTGCCAAGAGCAGTGAGGACTTAGACAGGGATCTGAGGCTTAATCATATGATGATCTAGAAACACAAATGACCTGTACACACAGAGATTTCACAGGAGACCAGTACATCTATTGACAATGTCCAAAGCCCAGCATAGGCCATTGCAAGCTGACCATTGCATGCAGACCACCTGTAAAGTAGTGCCCCATTCTGTTCTCTCAATCCCCACCAGCCCTTCTAGGCTCCAGCCAAAAATAGCTCCTCCAGAAAGGGGCCAGCATAAGTGAGGGACTTGTGTTGGGGAGGGGGTGTCTTACTATATTTGACAGAAACACTAAATACTTCAGCACACATTTCAGTATATAAGGCATCCTGTGCATATTTAAAAACATGTGCTTTGTCAGTCTCTGCTTAGGAACCTAAGAGATAAGGGCAGAGGTTTACCTGTGCTATCCCTCAGGGAGTGCCTTGCCTAATGCATGAAACATACATTGTAGAAACGTCACTGGGGGCATATGAAATGAATGAAGTAATGTGGCATGATGACCCCGAAGCAAGGACTAATTCTGTCTATGTTAGACATATATACCACTGCCTCTAGAGGAATGAGTAGGCTGCCCTTCCCAGAGTATGTATATATTCATATGTGTAGGAATGAATGCATATATATGTGTACATGTGTTCCCATGTATGTGTGTGAGAGAGGCTGGAATGATAGATGATAGATAGACAGACAGACAGACAGGGACATAGGGACAGGGGTAGTGGGGAGGCCAAAGGACAACTTCAAGTATTATTACTCAGGCAGCACCTGCCTTCATCTTTTCTAGAAACAGAGACTCTTACAGGCCTGGACCAGTGAGCTCCAGAAATCCTCCTATGTCTACCTCTCCAGTGCTAAGGTTATGAGTACTATCAAGCTTACTGCTATCTACTTGAACTTTGGGGCTAAGCCGTCTCCAGTCTATGAGTAGAATTTTCTTTTTCTTTCTTTTTTTTTTTTTTCTTTTTTGGTCTTTCGAGACAGGGTTTCTCTGTGTAGCCCTGGCTGTCCTGGAACTCACTCTGTAGACCAGGCTGGCCTTGAACTCAGAAATCCGCCTGCCTCTGCCTCCCGAGTGCTGGGATTAAAGGCGTGTGCCACCACTGCCCTCTAGAATTTTCATCTTAAAAAAAAACAAAAACAAAAAAAAACAAAACAAAAAAAAAAACAAATCCTAACAGAGGCATTTCAAACAGACAGCACAGCAAGCCTCCTCTGCCAATGATACAGTACAGACAAAACATAGAGCATAAGTCCGCAGATGCTGGCATGTAAGTGAGTGTGCCCAACAAATATTTGTGGATCAAGAGTAAATTTAATGAACTAGTGAAATTTCATACGTCATTGAAGTAAATTCTATTGAGTTCTTTGCAGTTTAAACACCTTTTAGATTGAGAAATAGGTTATTCTATTATTTTTCCTGTTTTGTTTTTTTTAATAAACTGAGGGCTGAATTCTCTAATGGCAGCAGAGGAGGTTGTCTGTTGCCCTTTATACTCTAGAGTGGAAGTGGCAATATCTCTAGCATTTTGCTCAAATCCATTTCCTCCTTTTCCTGGGCACCCAGCTCGACCATATGTCCTAGCCTGCCTTGCAATTAGGCTTGGCAGATGAGAATGTCATATGGAATGTAAGTGGAAGTTATATGTGCTATTTCCAGGCCAAGGCTTTCAAATGCAAACCTCCTCTGCCACACTCTCTCTGGATTAAGAGGGCTAAGCCCTAGGGGGATGATGGAGCATCAGAAGTAAGTTGTGCTCTGAATAACCAATAGAGAAAATAAAATAGCTATCAGGCATACCCACTTTGGGCAACGGCGTAAATAACAAAGCAATTTCCAGTGGCTTTGTGTGGTGGCTTTGTTCTGATAGGAACAGTATGGAAAAGAAGGGAAGGAGTGATTTTACTGAAACACAACACAGTTCATGCCTCAGCCAGGTAACCAAGGAGGATAACACCAACCAGAATGAACCATGGCGGGAGCTTGTATCGCTGGTGTGATGAGCCGAGATGGCACTTTACCTCTGTGACTTTTCATCCAAAAAAAGTATAACCTCTAACTGTGAAAGAAACACAAGGCAGATTGCAATCAATGGGCACACCAAATTCTTGACTCAAACCCCTCAAAAGCCTCAAGGTCATCAATGAAAAGGAAACAGAAAATGTCATAAACAAGACTAGAGAAGGAACAAAAGGGAGCATGCCAATTAAATGTAATTTGTTGTGAAGCTTAAAAAAAAATTAGTAGGCTTAAAATGAAGGAAGCTAAGGGGCATGGTGGCACATGACTGTGGGAGTAGAGCTAGGTAGGCTGTGGCAGGAGCAAGGGTTAGGTGACTCTGCCAAATAGACAGACAGACAGACAGAGAAGTCAGGAGGATGGAAGAGGGAGGAAGATCTGAATAAAGTTTAGATTTCAGTGAATCATAATGCATCAAAATTAACTCTTAATTGTGACCAATGTTTCAGAATCTTGAAGGACATTGATAAGAAAAATAGGTGTAAATCATATGGAAACGATATCACCGCAACTTTTCAATCAAAGACTATTAGAAAAATAGTCAAGTTGGGGATGCATATCTGTAATCTCAGTAATTGGGAGGTGGAAGCTAAAGGATGAGGAGTTCAAGGCCAGCCTTTTAACAAATTCAAAGTCAGCCTGAGCTATGTTAGACTCTGCCCCCCCCCCCAAAAAAAAAAAACAGGAAAAATCCTATTATCAAATACACAAAAGGGTTATCATGGTTGAAATTATAGAAAATGAAAAAGAGATGTCTTTCTGTGAATCCTATAAGAGGCTGGGTGAGGACAGAGGTAAAGGGCAGATAGCACCCCATGCATAACAGGTTAGTTTCAAGAGAAAGTTTGAATTCAGGGAAATTCCGATAATATGATACCAGAGAAAGCTTTCTAGATATTCTTGATGGCTTCACCAGCAATGCCATTCAGTTGTTACCTAGGAGGGCGGTGGAAACCGGAGTAAAGATAGATCCTGGGGACATGGTCATATAACTTGGGATGAATAGCAGACTGCAGGAAATAGAATGTGTCTTCTATATGGGAAGCATGTAACATCCAATGCTTTCTTCATCTCTTCTCGTTTTGTTCTTAGCTCTCTGAGCAGTGTTTGTACTGGTGTAGCCCACTCAACATAGCCAGGCTGCTCACAAACTCAAGCAATAGACCTGTTTCAGTTTCCATAGTGATAGGCTTACAGGTGTGAGTCCCCACAGGTAGATCTTACATCATTTTCAAGATAAAAGCTAATTAAGCAATAAACAAACTGAGGCTCAGAGATCAGGGAAATGGATTTTCACTAAAGTCACCTAAATGCCACCCAGAGGAGTGACCATAAAAAATGCATTTTCTGTATAAATGGCACCCTCTTCTTTCCAAAGATCAGACAGAGCATGGTCCTTATCTTGAACAGGCAGTGGGCATGATGAGCTAGAGGCCATGAGAGAGAGAAAGAGCTGAGGTAGGAGAGTCTGGAGGTCCGGGCAAGGTGGAACTACTTTGCTGTGAATTAGTAACTGGAGCCCCAGTTGGTCACTGAAAAGCAAGGATGAAAAACATTTGACCCATAGAGTGGAGAGTTGTATATATGTTTTTTGGTTTTGTTTTATAGCTGTACATCTTATTCCATCAACTGCAGTTTATTTCACTGTTCATCTGCGACCACTTGTAGAGAACAGGTTCTTGTTTGTAAGCATTTGAGAATGGGGCAGTGACAGGAAAATAAGGGAATGAAGAAAAACACTCTGTGTGCTCAGTGCATTACATGGTTCCATACTAAAATTAGACTGTATTTAGATAGGACCAACTTATCAGTATTTGTTCCCCAAATTAGCAAATATGCATCCATGCAAACTCTACTCTGTAATTAAAAGGGAAGAACGCTTGGGATCATGACGTAACTGGAAGGTAGATTAGTGCTAGAGGTTTAGCAGTTCTTGTTTAGTCAAGTAGCTATACGCTGAGCCTGTTTTCCTCATTACAGGCACTCCTTTGCACTGTCCTGGTGAGCCCATGAAGCATGTATCAACTGCTCATAACATGTGACTATGCCACTTATTCCCACCTCATTTTACAGGCAAGATTACACACACACACACACACACACACACACACACACACACACTAAAGATGTATTTCTTCCACCCAGGTTCCAGAGCTCTAAAGGATGACGTGGAGTTCACTCATGCACCTAGGGTTCCATCACTCTAGCATTGTTGGGTCAGTTATTTTTAAAAGGGCTACTGGAGAACAAGACTTTCCAGAAGAAAGCAAGCAAAGTAAAGAGGGTTCAAAGGACTAGTGTGTGAAGACTGGCTGAGTGTGCTGTCTATATGCACCCTGAAGAAGCTGAGAATTGGGAGACACCTAGACTGCTTTCATAGGCTGGAAAGCAGATGCAAATGATGAGCAGCCAATTGGGTGAGCACCTCCATAAGATCAGAACCAGAACCAATGGGTAGAAGCTACAGGAGAGCAGGTCAAAAGGATGCTCTGTAAATGGCCATCAAAGAGAACAGATTACCCAAGGAAAGAATGCTTTCTACCAATGGGCAGTAAAACTCCAGATCAGAGCTCAGTGAAGGACATGGGCACTCTCAAAGGATGAGCCACTGAGTGATGGTGTTTCAAATGTCACTAGGAAGTTTGGGGTGTGCCAATAACTGCTAAATACAACTTCACTTCTCGGCTCTTTTAGTTTGTGCTTTCAAGAGGGAACTAACTGTTTACCAATGCAAAATTCTTCAGTAAAGTTAATACACACACACACACAATCTGAGATTTACAAGTGGGTCTTCTGTGTCATGGTTTCGTACCACCCACTTAAAACAACTGAGATGGTGGAGGCTGTTGAATGAGTTTTGTCAAGTGTTTCTGGGGTCTTCTATCACTGCAAATTTCAAAAGTAGACTATAGGGGCTGGATATTATCCATTAGAAGCAGTAGTGTGACCAATCATACCTAAAGAGTAAAGTTGAGGATATATTAACAAATCATAAATAAATCAGAAATGAACGATAGTGCAACACTTGAAAATGAATCGAACTCATCTGGACCTTGGGCACAGCACAAAAATCACAGCCTTAATGAGCTACGGTTATTTGTTAAAAATGCATGCTCTTTAGTAAAAAGAGAAACAGCCTGGAGGCCCCTCACTGCAGATGAAAGGAGCATCTTCAAGAACTGAAGCATGTGGCTGAGGATGTGTCATTGGAGACTGGCAGGATCTGCTCCAAAGCTTATAGAGAGCCACTTCCTGTCAGGAGTCCTAGAGTGTGCATCAGAAGAACAAGGCGAGGAACATCATCCACAGTTACCTACCCAAGGGATGTGGATGATCTTACTAAGCCTGAGTTAATGAAAGTACATTCAAAAATCTGTGTATGAATATGTTCTTTCCTTCAGCTAGTACTAACGGCCCACAATTAAAACACACACACACACACACACACACACACACACCAGGCTTGACTTCCATGAGGTTGATTCCTGGTTTTTAAAATAATCCCCAATATGGTTAATTTCAAACAGGTAATTGACATCATAAAACACGGAATTGGAGCTAAGAAGACATCATCTCAATCCCAATCGACCCAACTGAATCAAACAGAGGCAAAAAAATACAAATAAAAAAAATAAAAAAGAGGCATATAGCTTAGTAAGAAATAGGATAAAGAAACAGATAAACCAATAAATCCTTAATCAGGACTTGCTAAAGTCCTGTAATCGAAAATGAAGGCAATGGAGAAGGACTTTACATACCAGAGAGGAGTATGCTGTGGTGAACAGTTAAGGAAGTTAATCCAACAGCCCTGTGCGGAGAGCCAGAGAAAGCTACTGTAGAGCATCGCAGGAACTCAAACAGTAAGTGCAAAGTGTTTCTAAACCTGAAGAGCTTGGCTTGGATCAGGTCAGATCAGAGGCTCACAGAAGAGTCAGACTTCCTCCATGGTAAGAGTGAGCAAACCACAGGCCTGTCATTGTTAATTTTGATCATAAGTTTTATTGGCACACAACCATGTTTGCTCATCATTTTCCATGATTGCTTCTATACTACAACCAGAGATGCGCACTTGCAACAATGATCTTCAAGTCTGTGAAGCCAAGTATAATTACTATTGGACTCTGCGCAGTTTGTCAACCCTTACTTCACAATCCTTGTTTATAGAATTCCCTTTGCTCTGAATTCACAGCCTCTGCCTTCCTCCTAACCCAGGACTCCTCATCAGGTAGATTGTCTGTGGGGTCTTACCAGGTACACTAAAGTAAAATTCATCTTCTGTCTCAACTTTCACTCATACACAGGTTAGCAGAGGAGTCATGGCTACACTCTTGCTAACCTCTCTCTCTTTCCTTCTGTCTCTCTCTCAATCTCTCTCTCCCTCTCTCTGTCTTTCTCTCTGTGTCTATGTCTCAGTCTCTCTCTCTCTCTCTCACTCTCAATCTCTCTCACT